>JAKUAJ010000006.1:168575-212388 GCA_030562865.1 Kodamaea lidongshanica (nom. inval.) | reverse complement strand
GAGGAATTTATAATTATTATAATATCCACGGGCCTAGCCCGTGCATCGCCTTTGGCGATGGTAACAATGTTCCTAATTTAGCCAATATCATGTGACTTATTAAAGAATCTTGTTCTTCAACATTAGCACGTAAATTTAAACTAAAAAGTATGAAGAAAATATTCGATAAATTTGGTGAGGATTTAAGTTATGCTCCTCCTCTTCCATTCCCCATCCCCCCCAGGACGCCCATATCAGGACCATTACAGTAGGTTTATCAAGAACTAAACTACAAAGGCATCACACAAACAGGTTTTATCCAAACAGGTTTTATCCTTACACATAACAATACACATATATGACAACCCAAGTTGACGTTGACTCTATTGTCGATAGATTGTTGGCCGTACGTGGATCCAGACCAGGCAAACAAGTAACCTTATCAGAAGAAGAGATTCGCTATCTCTGTACCAGAGCTAGAGAAATCTTAATCAGGCAACCAATTTTGTTGGAATTGGAAGCACCAATCAAGATTTGTGGAGATATCCATGGTCAATACTATGACTTGTTACGACTTTTCGAATATGGTGGATTCCCACCAGAAGCCAATTATTTGTTTCTTGGAGATTATGTTGATAGAGGGAAACAATCATTGGAAACCATTTGTTTATTATTGGCATATAAAATCAAATACCCCGAAAACTTTTTCATTTTAAGAGGTAATCACGAATGTGCTTCAATTAATAGAATTTATGGATTTTATGATGAATGTAAAAGAAGATACAACATCAAATTATGGAAAATCTTTACTGATTGTTTCAATTGTTTACCAATTGCTGCCATCATTGATGAAAAAATATTCACTATGCACGGTGGTTTGTCTCCAGATTTGAACTCAATGGAGCAAATCAGAAGAGTCATGAGACCAACAGATATTCCTGATGTTGGTTTACTTTGTGACTTACTCTGGTCGGATCCAGATAAAGACATTACAGGTTGGTCCGAAAATGATAGAGGTGTCTCCTTTACTTTTGGTCCAGACGTGGTATCAAGATTTTTGCAAAAACATGACTTGGATTTGATTTGCAGAGCTCATCAAGTTGTTGAAGATGGTTATGAATTCTTTTCAAAAAGGCAATTGATTACTCTTTTCTCCGCTCCAAATTATTGTGGAGAATTTGATAACGCTGGTGCTATGATGAGTGTTGATGAATCTTTACTTTGTTCTTTCCAAATCTTGAAACCTGCTGATAAAAGACCAAAGTATCAAGGTTCCGTACCAAACTCTAAACCTGGAGCAAATCCAAGAAAGCCAAAGAAAACCGGAAAGTAATAAATGAGTTGAATACAGCATGTACTCGTGCGTGAGTTTGTGAATGATTTATCAAACACTAATAATAGCACTATTCTGCTATATATTAAACATCAAATATTCAAAAAAAAAAAAAAAATATTACTAAGAGGAAGAGGCTTTATCATTGTACCATAGTTTTAAAAGCTTAATGAAATCTACCCCCAACCCCTCCCCACCCATTCAATCGCTGAATTTGCTTTTTTTGTTCTTTTTTGGCATTTGATGATTCCTTTCAATTTGTCTATGTATATATTTATTTAGAAAGCATTTTTGTACAAGTTTATATATCTATAATTAGGAGACATATGATGGGAAGGTTGAATAGTGACTGCTGCTTAAAAAGGTGATTGCTGCTTGGATTCCATTGGCTAATCTTTAGTTCTTCATTATATTATTAGTTATCATTTATAGTTCATATAATTAAAGAAATGATGAATGAAGACTTTTTGAGTGTTGCTGGTTGAGGGTATGTCATGAGAATTGGGAGTGTTGGTTGATTTGAGTGTTTAGCTAGGTGTTTTTTGTTTCTGCTATGATAGTGGTAAACGTTTGTTTTGTTGTACCATTGAATAAATATTTATTGAAATATGAGCGAGCGAGCGAACGAACGAACGAGCGAACGAGCGAACGAACGAGCGAACGAGCGAACGAGCGAACGAACGAGCGAACGAGCGAAGCGAGTGAGTGAGTGAGTGAGTGAGTGAGTAAGTGAGTGAGTAAGTGAGTGAAGCGAGTAAGTGAGTAAGTGAGTAAGTGAGTGAAGCGAGTAAGTGAGTAAGCGAGTGAATCGAGTAAGTGAGTAAGTGAGTGAAGCGAGTGAATCGAGTAAGTGCGTGAGTGAGTGAGTGAGTGAGTGAGTGAACCGAGTAAGTGAACCGAGTAAGTCAGTGAACCGAGTAAGTGAGTGAACTGAGTGAGTGCGTGAGTGAACCGAGTAACTGAGTGAACTGAGTGAGTGAACCGAGTAAGTGAGTGAACTGAGTGAGTGAACCGAGTAAGTGAGTGAACTGAGTGAACCGAGTAAGTGAGTGAACCGAGTAAGTGAGTGAACCGAGTAAGTAAGTGAGTGAGTGAGTGCGTGATTCAGTGATTGAGTGAGTGAATGAGTGCGTTATTGAGTGAGCTCGCTCGTGATTCAGTGATTGAGTTCGTTCGCTTGACAATTAATGGCAAAAGTTGAGAATATTCACCAAGGAGAGACCCTTTATTCACATTTGAGATTTTGCAATCACAAGATATTTGCCATAGTAACATGTCCACTTTTCTATCTAAATATATATTTGCATCCATTATACTAGATTTTGCTCAATGAATGAACAAGCGAAGCGAGTGAGTGAGTGAGTGAGTGAGTGAGTGAGTGAGTGAGTGAGTGAGTTTTCATCATTTTTGAGTGAGTTTTTGAGTTCGTGAGTGAGTAGTGAGTTCTTGAGTTCTTGAGTTCTTGAGTTCTTGAGTTCTTGAGTTCTTGAGTTCTTGAGTTCTTGAGTTCTTGAGTTCTTGAGTTCGTTCGTTCGTTCTTGAGTTCGTTCGTTCGTTCGTTCGTTCTTGAGTGAGCACTGTGTGACTCACTAACTTTACTCTACAAAGCATTTAGATGCAAAGCAATACTATGTATCCGATGTCATTCAATTGAAATAAACATGCACTCATAGTACTACAAATGCGAGTGGTACGAATGACGTTGGATGAATGGGTGATGACTAAATAAGTGACATGTGAACGCCTAAGAACTAAATGATCCAACAAACTAACTCACAAACTCTCTGAATCACACACATAAATGAGCGAACAAATGAGCGAACCCACTCACAATTGAGCGAACCCACTCACAATTGAGCAAACCCACTCACAATTGAGCAAACCCACTCACAATTGAGCAAACCCACTCACTCGCTCGCCTAACCGTTATTCAGAAACTCTCCACATGCAAAACTCTCTAAAGCCTTGATTATTTGTGTCAGCGTCTTGAGCTGACTTGTTCAAGTGCATGAGAAGTGAGTAATGTAGTGGACTGGAATGTGCAAACATTTTCGGTGAAACCTTTCATCAGTGCTCATTTTATAGTTTTGCAGCCAAAAACAGTCTGGCTTAACGCAAAAGAATAATATTTGCATTCACTTTAAATAATACTTGTTACTCTAGATTTTGCTCGATGAATGAGCGAGTGAGTGAGTGAGTTTGTGAGTGAGTTCGTGAGTGAATTTGTGAGTTCGCTCGCTCGTGAGTTCTTGTGTTCGTTCGTTCGCTCATGAGCTCTAAATTTGGTTAAAATAATCTGATAACACATGATGTCACGAGGGGGGCAAACAACCCAAACAAGCCAAACAAAACAATAAGCCAAACGGGAGTCATGTACTAGAAATTTGCAAATTGGGAAATACAAGATAACCGTAATCCCTTCAACTGACAGCTGCTCAGTTTAGTCTGAGAATAGAAAAGAGTTTAGTGGATATTGTTGTAAAAGTATAAGTTACGATGATATTTGACTATTCATAGTAAACTAGTAGTGACTGATGACGTCAAAGAAATTATATTCGAATAGCGATTACTCTTTAATCAAAAGAATTCGACTCACTCGCTGTATTGAGATCCGCAATATAATGAGCAAATCGGGCACATTATATAACTTTTGGTAGCGTCAGTCCGTCCCGAAAGCTTATTAAGAAAACGAACGAGCGAAGCGAGTGAGTGGGTGAGTGAGTGAGTGAGTGCGTTCGTTCGTGAGTTCGTTCGTGCGTTCGTTCGTGAGTATCAAGCACTTATAGTACTACTTCGCAGCATTATTTGTTCGCTCGTTTGTGATTATCAGCACTCATAGTACTACTTCGCAGCACTATTCGTTCGTTCGTTCGTTCGTTCGTGAGTAAAACTTTAGGACTAACTGACTGAGAAAATGTGTGAGATTGAGCGGAGGAGTTTTCGGTTTTGACCCATTCATATAAACTAGATGACTATAGCTTTACTGCTTTTATTACAGAGATAATCATAGTTCTTATATACTCACAAGAGTAAATGTACAGATATGTGTGGACTCAATGTAGATGTGCAACCTCCTAGTATTGTAGTACCATGTTGCATATAAGTGAGTGAGTGAGTGAGTGAGTGATTGAGTGAGTTACTAGCAAACTTTTGAGTGAGTCTGGGAGTCAGTCTGTGAGTCGGTCTACGCTCGTCAGTCTACGCTTGTCAGTCTACGAACTCACAAATTCAATTTTAAGTCGCTATCACTCACGAGATCACTCAATATTAAGTCGCTATCACTCTCTCACTCTCTCACTCTCTCACTCACTCGCTTCGCTCGTTCGTTCGTCTCACGTGCTTTTATTTTTCAAGCCCTAAACCCTAATCATCTTTGACCAGCCGCTGTCTGCAGTCCAGAGGAAAAATTTGTAGGTAACGAGGAAAAGATATACGTGAAATTTTTTCGCAAGGATTTTTAATTACACACATTCAACAGAGTCAACATGGTATGTAGAGCCCTTTGATAGAGTGACGATATAGAGACACATGAATAGAAATGAAAGCATGGAATTCATACTAACTATGATTAGGTTTTAGTTCAAGATTTATTGCACCCAAGCCCAGCTACTGAAGCCCAACAACACAAGTTGAAGACCTTGGTTCAAGCCCCAAGATCCTACTTCATGGATGTCAAATGTCAAGGTTGCTTGAACATTACCACTGTCTTCTCACACGCCCAAACCGCTGTTACCTGTGATGGTTGTGCTACTGTCTTGTGCACCCCAACCGGTGGTAAGGCTAAGTTGACTGAAGGCTGTTCCTTCAGAAGAAAGTAACTTCACGCTATAAAATAATGTATAGATAATGTGGAATAAAAGTTTCTTATAATGGTGAATTCAATTCAGTTTTCTGATTACATTCAAGAGGGATTTTGGATGTATAAGAGATTTCTGTATGTAGAGCAATGCGAAATGAATGTATACAATTGGAGTGAAATGATATACAATTGGAGTGAATTGATATATACAAGTGGAGTGAATTGTGATTTGTAAACTACTGGAACGAATTTTGTATAGATTACGATTGATATTCAATGCTATTCCTTGTCACCAAATCGAAATCTGCCACCTGTTTCCGTTTATCCTTCACCAACTTATATTGAATAGTTATTTTTATTTCACAAATGTATAATCTAGAACTATGTAAACCTTCTACGATACTCATAATTACCTCATTTGCGTATGATAACCGCGAGAGATGAAAATGCTCACGATACATTACGATTCTGAGTAACTAAATGCGATTTATCCAATTTCAGGTGCTTACGAAGTAAAAGAAGGTTACAATGATTGTCATTACATTTTAGCTTTAAAAGTTTTGTCATTAACATTGAACCTTTAATCTTTGGTTAAAGTCAAAGTTTGTACTGAGATCATAAAAAGTGTTTTTGATAGCTATTCATTTGCTCGCTTCGCTCGTTCAAAAAATTCGCTACTCATTTGCTCGCTCGTTCGTTCAAAAAATTCACTACTCACTCGCTTTTCACTCGCTTTTCACTCGCTTCTCACTCACTCGCTTCGCCCGTTCATTCATAGAATTCGCTACTCATTTGCTCGCTTCGCTCGTTCGTTCAAAAAATTCACTAACTCACACAATTCGTTCACTACTCACTCACTCGCTTCGCTCGTTCGTTCGTAGCTCACAACTTTGAAGTCGATCTAACAACCTCATCAATAGCTGCAGCAACTCTATCAACATTCCCTTCATTCAAACCCGCAACAGAAGCTCTACCTGAACTAACCAAGTAAATACCATGCTTAGTCTCTAATCTACTAACTTGGGCAGCAGTTAATCCAGTGAATGAAAACATACCAGTTTGGTTAACAATATGATCCCAGTTACCAGGAGTATTTAATTCAATCAATTTTGATCTCAAGGCATTTCTCATTTGAATAATACGAGAAGACATGGTAACCAAATCTTTTCTCCATTGAGCATACAAATCTTTATCATTCAAAATCTTAGCCACAATCTTAGAACCATAAGCTGGAGGGTTTGAGATTTCTGATCTAATAATCTTATTCAATTGAGTACCAATAGCTTTGGTAACACCTTCATCTGGGTTTGATAAAATCACATGCACAGCTCCAACACGTTCACCATACATACCAACATTCTTAGCAAATGATTGACAAATAATAATTGGAGCAGTTAACACAGAGTTATCAACTGCATATCTAATAGCATAAGCATCTTTTTCCAAATCACCAGAAGCAAATCCTTGATAAGCTGAATCAAAAATAACCAAATGTTGTCTCTTATTCAATTCATCTAAAATAACTTTCCATTGGGATTCGGATGGATCCAATCCAGTTGGGTTATGCGCGCACGCGTGCAACAAGAAAACCGACTTTTGTGGGGCACTTCTAATTGCAGATACAAATCCATCCAAATCTAAAGATTTAGTATCATTGTTCCAGTATGGGTAAGATTCAACCTTGAAACCAATGGTTTGAAAGATTTGATTATGGTTAGCCCAAGTTGGTTTGGACAAATAAATGGTGTGTTCACCATTGAAAAATGTCTTTAAGAAAACACCAGCAACGTGTAAAGCTCCTGTACCACTCAAAGACTGTTGAGAAATTAAGCGCCCAGCACCTTCAAAAGCTTTAGAATTTTCTCCAAGGATCACCTTAGCACTCAGCTTGACAAATTCGTCGAATCCGCTGATTCCGAGATATTCGTGATTATATGTTGGTGATTTGATTAATGCTTCTTCTGCCATCTTAACAGCTGGCAAAATCCATGGTTTACCATTGTTATCTCTGTATGCACCAATTCCCAAGTCTACCTTCTCGGTTCTTGGGTCTTGGTTATAACGGGCCTTCAATCCGAAAAGTGGGTCAGGTGGTAACTCTTGTATGGTTTTAAAATGGGACATGATCTTTACTTTTTTATTCCTCCGGATTCCCTTTGTTTAAATATAATCTTTAAAAGGAGGGGATCTATGCAGAACTCGGCTTCTCCGTTGGCCCAGTGCGAATGCTAAGCAACAAAAAAAAAATTCAGAAGGGCGATGTATGCGGAGGGGAGTGGATCCGAGGAAGGTCCAACATTTTTGAATACCCAGAATTCTCTGGGGAATGAACTCTCTGGGGGAATCCCCAGAGAATGAATAGAGAATTATTATCCTACGAGTTACGAATGATTTTGTTGTAAAGATGATATTTATGTAATGATTAATAGAAAAGGAGAAATATAGGCTATTTTTCCGTACGTTGCGAGGGCCGTGCTTATAAACAATCAGATCACAAAGGGGGTATGTCATCAATGATCGGAGGAATGTGTAATTTGGGAGCGAGCGAGCAAACGAACGAACGGACGAGCGAACAAACGAACGAACGAACAAACGAGCGAAGCGAGTGAGTGAGTGAGTTGCCAATTCTTTACATTTTAATATAAATTATATGATCATATATGATCATATGTAATTGACTTTATTTGTCATCATTTCTGTGTTGAGCATACCTCCAGTACACTACACACGTGCATTAGGTGAGCAAACCCAGCAAAGTATATTGACGAATCCACATGACAATTTTAACATATTTCTATATAAACTATAACTTTACCATTCCCCCAAGCTACAACTTCAAAACATGTACCATTCCCCAAACTCTAACTATTGCCTTGACTATTTTCAACAATTTTGTCAAAAAACAAAAGAAATTATAAACTATAGCTTAAATCACTGGTATTATGGTAATTAGTTATAACAAGTGCTTGGTGAAACTGTCAAATGGCTGTTAGTGTGAGTGGGTGAGTGAGTGTAAGTGAGTGAGTGAGTGTAAGTGAGTGAGTGTGAGTGGGTGAGTGAGTGTGAGTGGGTGAGTGAGTGTGAGTGAGCGAGTGCGAATTTTTTTGATTCGAAAGTAATTATAATGAATTGACTATGATTTGATGATTCAATGATTCAATAAGATCCGTATGATTTCTATATTTTGATGATCCAATGAGATTCCTATGATTTCTATATTTTTAATGAAACTCACCTCTAAAGACCCATACCGCAATAATGGAACTCAGTCCCTCACTCGCTTCGCTCGTTCGTTCGTTCGCTCGCTCGTTCGTTCAGTGCTTGGTAACACGGTATACCAAATGGCTGCGAAAAAAAACCAGCCAATGAAAATCATCAACTTGTAGCATTCACATCACATCACATTCACATCACATTCACATCACATTCACATCACATTCACATTCACATTATACAATGACTATTACCATTACATAATCTACACTTTATAACCTTCACTCTTTATTAAACAACAGACTTAACCTCGAAAAATCTCTTCAAATAGTAAATTTGGAATAAAGAGTTGGCAGCCACCACCAATACCTGAAAAAAGGACCAGTATTTGACTCTAGAGTTTGTTGATTCTGCAGTATTTCTATGAGTTCTTTCTCTAATAACCAAATATCCTTGTTCAGCCTTTACATCTTCAGTTAATTGACTTAATCTTTGAATAGCATAATCCAAACTATCAGATTTTGGATCGGATACATCAACATAAATCACACCATGAACGTTAAATGAAACATCTAAATCAACTCTTCCAGTTCTTTCATTCAGGAAACAATAAGTGTACTTTCCAGCAGCAGTTGCCTTGATGGATTCATCACTATGATCAATGTTATGTCTGCTTAAAACAACTTGTCCACTTGGTGTAATTATGGAGAAATCAACAGTATATTGTTCAGCATTATATGGGTTACGTGAACCTGCTTGAAATGAAATTGACAACTCGTCATTCTTCTTTAATGTTTCAAAAAAGCATTGCTTTCCATATGGTGCCAACAAGAAGTTGTGCGCTGAGCATAACTGAATGAGAAGGGCAGCACTGAAGAGAGTGTACAATGAAAGCTTCATTAATGTTTGGGGGTTTGGGTATGAGTTTTTCGATTGTCTTTTTAATGAATGCGTGTCAGCTTTTTTGGTGAGTGAACTACCAAGTGCGTGCCTGATGATTTTGTATGGTGGTGTATGGTGGTGTATGGTGGTGTATACGGATGTACTCTGCTATATATATTCATGATGATTTTGTATATGTGATGGTGTATATGTGGATGTATGCTGCTATATATATTCATGATGATTTCGTATATATGATTTAGGGTATATACTATTGATGTTGCGTATCAATAACTTACGGTCCAGATTATCATCACCAGTCTCAAATTCACATATTAAAATCTCAAACAAAGAATCGGAGTACGCCAGAGCTTTGACATGCATGGTCATTTTCATCAATCACCGTCTTGGTAATACATTTTTCATCGCTTACATGGCTTATTCTCATACACTAAATATTACAAAACTGTAAAATCTTATACCTTACACCACACTAACCAACCCTCTGGCAACCTCTCTGGACTTTTGAATCAAAAGTTGATCAACCAAAACTAAAGCAGTCATGGTCTCTACAATAGGAACAGCTCTTGGGGTCACAGATGGGTCATGTCTACCTCTGGCAGCAAGCACACCATCCAAACCATCATAGGTTGATGTTTCTTGAGGTTGGGAAATGGTGGCTGCAGACTTGAAGGCAACACTAAAGTAGATATTCTCTCCGTTTGAAATTCCACCTTGAATTCCACCAGAATTGTTTGTCTTTGTTCTCAATTCACCATCTTTTTCACCTTTATAGAAAAGATCATTATGCTTTGAACCAGGAATGGCAGTACCAAGGAATCCAGATCCAAACTCAAATCCTTTGGTTGCAGGTAATGATAACATTGCATGAGCCAATTTAGCTTCTAATTTATCAAAGGCTGGCTCTCCAAGTCCAACTGGACAATTACGTACAACACACGTGACAACCCCACCAATAGAGTCATTTGAGTCTCTATATTTTTCAATTTCTTTAACCATCAAATCACTTACTGATGAGTCTGGACATCTTACTGGACCTGCGTCATCAACTTGATCTCTTGTAATTGTATTTAAAACATTTTGAAAAGTTGGGTCAAGAGGATCTCTATTCATTGAAACAGCTCCAATACTTGAAACAAATGCAACAATTTCAACTCCATTAGCTAAAGTTAATACTTTCTCGGCAATAGCACCTGCAGCTACTCTTCCAATGGTTTCTCTTGCTGAAGAACGACCTCCTCCAGAAGCTGATTTGGCTCCATATTTTTGAATATAGGTATAATCAGCGTGTGAAGGTCTTGGATATAAATCAGTTTCGGAATAATCATTAGGTCTATGGTCTTCATTCTTAACAATCATTGCAATAGGAGACCCTAAAGTTAATCCTTTTTCAGTTCCTGATTGAATTTCAACTCTATCTTTTTCATTTCTTGGAGTCAGTAATTTACTTTGACCTGGTCTTCTTCTAGTTAATTGAGGTTGAATGTCTTCTTCAGTAAGTTTGAGTCCTGGAGGAACTCCATCAACTATACATCCAACGGATTTACAATGGGATTCACCGAAGGTGGTGACTTTAAAGAGTGTTCCAAATGATGACATGTGGGTTTTATTTCTGTTCTGCTATTTTTATGTTAGTCATAGCGGTGATTATGTAAGGTGCGAACTCACGAACTCACGAACTCACTCGCTTCGCTTGTTTTCTCGTTTGCTCGTTCGCAAAGTGAGTACTGTGAGTGAGCTATTAATGTATTAATGATATATAATGCTTGAATAATAACATGCTTATAACAAATTAGCGCTACAGTACTTTCATAATACTGACACAATGCATATACACATTTCACTACCCTCACCTCAAACCTTTATGGGTACCTTCTATGAAATATTCAGCTCGTTCCAGATGACATTCCATAGATTAAATAGCATGAGTTTGTGTATTCGTCACGAACGAGTTTGTGTATTCGTCACGAAAGAGTTTGTGTATTCGTCACGAACGAGTTAGTAAATTCGTCACGAACGAATTCGTGAATTCGTCACTCACAAACTCACAAACTCAGTCACTCACAAACTCACTCATTCACTCACGCATTAACTCACGCACTTACTCACTCACTCACGAACTCACTCACTCACAAACTCACTCACTCACTCACTCACTCACAAACTCACACACTCAGAAACTCACACTCACTCACAAACTCACACACTCACTCACAAACTCACACTCACTCACAAACTCACACACTCACTCACTCACTCACTCACTCACTCACTCACTCACTCACTCACTCACTCACTCACTCACTCACTCACTCACTCACTCACTCACTCACTCACTCACTCACTCGCTTCGCTCGCTCGTTCGTTCGTTCGCTCGTTCGTTCGCTCGTTCGTTCGCTCGTTCGTTCGCTCGTTCGTTCGTTCGTTCGCTCGTTCGCTCGTTCGTTCGCTCGTTCGTCGTTCAACGTTTATTGCAATAAACCTATCCTCTACTCTAACCCCACTACAACTTACTACTCTTGAGATCCTCAATATACTCAATCGCAAGAGAAGCCAATGTATGATAAGCCTTTCCAACCATTTCGGCTTGAGCGGAACTTGCATTTCCTTGTTTTGATCTCATACCAATACCTTGAGAAATGACTGAAAGTCTAAGTAAACCGAAAACATATCCAACAGGCCATTGGTCTACTGAATTGTTTTTTGGGTCATTGGCATGCCAAGAACCTTTACCATAAGCCTTTTGGTAACGCAACAATTCCTTATTTAAAGTATCGATTGACTCTTTATTTTCAGCTCCAATGGAAGAATCATCACGGAATAAAACCTTGTTAAACATTTGAGGTAATTGGAAAGGTTGGAAAAAGTTACCTAAATCAAATAATGGATGACCAACAGTACATAATTCCCAATCCAAAACGGCCTTAACAGTATAAGTTTCTGGATCAAAGAGCATATTATCAATTTTGAAGTCACCATGAATTAAGGTGAGTTCAGATGGGTCTCTTGGAGCTTTTTGAGTCATCCATTGCAACATTGTATCTAAGTGAGGAATTGGTTCAACATGTTTCAGTTGTAAGTTAGCAATGTTAGCAAGCATTTTAACTTGTCTATCAAAGTAGGAAGTTCCCTTTAACTTTTCCAAGTTATGGAATTGAGGGAAATGTTGTTTAGGTAAAAATTCAACCAATTTCTTAACATCAAGTAAATGAATGGCAGCTGCTGTTTGCATACACGATTCACGGATGGTTTCAATGGCATTAGATGGGACACCTGGAAGTGCTGGGTTTTTAATTTGTTCCCCATTGATGTATTGCATTACATAGAAGACATATCCGATAATCAGTTCATCTTCACATAACAAATAGGTTTCTGGAATTGGAACTTTTTTAGCCCCATCAAGTAAATTATGATGACTGATCAGGTTCAAAAGGAAGAATTCACGTTCAATGGAATGTGCAGACTTGGAAACCAACTTGGCATTAGGCAGTGGCTTACGACGTAACACAAATTGTTGGCCCAGAGCATCTGTCAATAAGTATGTTGGGTTCAGTTGTCCAAAAGTAAATTGTTCAATACTTAACTTGCATTGACTGAAATCAGGAACATACACACCAAAAGTGGTACCAGATGGTGCAGAAAGATTCTTATTACCACTTGGTAAGCTTCTAAGATATACGCTAAGCTTTTCAACGTCAATTGGGTGTCTTACTTTGGTGACTTCTGGAGGTGACATGTTTGTCTGTGGGGTATATTTAAAAAATTCCAATGCAGATCGCATGTTTTTTAACCGAGGATGCCAGGGTTTGACAATAAGGTTTGACAAGAGGGGGGAGTTTGACGAGAGGGAGGGGTTGACAAGAGAGTTTTTAGGAGGTTTAGTTGGCTATGGTTAGGGTATTGGTTTGATTTTTAGAGAGATTTACGATTTATACATGAGTTGGTTTAGTTGAGTAATGTTTTAGCATCGGCAATAAATGAAGATTCGGTAATAATGACGAGCGAAGCGAGTGAGTGAGTGAGTGAGTGAGTGAGTAAGTGAGATTATAATTTAACGTATACATTATACCTTATACCTTGTACCTTGTACCTTATACCTTATACCTTACACCTTACACCTTACACCTTAACGTATACCTTATAATTTATAATATGAATAGGCTTTCGAAGACGGTAACGATAATTACATTGAAAAAGAAATGCTAAACTCTAATCAAGGTGTATTATTCTCTCTATCTTCTAAACAATTGAGGCAAGTTCGATCTTCGGCATTGCTATACAGTTTCATGAACATAGTTTAATGATTCTCTCTTAATATCAGGAAAAATATTGAGTACTGAATTGTTGATCTTTATCGACATCCAGTCAAAACTATCCTGATAAACCAAGTTACTAGTTCTAAGATCTGAGCCACAATTTTTTGAAATTTTCACCTCTCCCACTAAATAACCATTCATACTCAGTCAAAGCCATAACCATGATGTTGTTTAGTTTGTTATCCATTCTGGTTACATTGCCGATGACAAAGCCCAGTTTTATAAGTTCGATCTGAAAAATTCCATTCTTTAGTTTGCTTACACCTTTGTTATATTGAGCAAATAAATAGAGCATTCTCAACAAGAACAACACATCAGAAGCTTTCTCAACAAGAACAACACATCAGAAGCTTTCTCAACAAGAACAACACATCAGACGCTTTTTTGGCATCTATATGTACACCTCGTTTGACTTGACGTATACATTAATTTATACCTTATACCTATACCGTACACCTTATACCTTATCGTATACCCTTTTATATAAAATCAAACCTACATTGGAATGGCTAAAATAAAAAGGTTGCACACTACATAAGCTGTGAGAATTCACTTCATTTGTTCGCTCGTTTGTTCACTCGCTCGTTCTTATTCACTATATAAGGCCTAATAATTGGGTAGGGTCAATTTCAGGTAATCCACTTGGGTTTGATCCATTATCTTTATTTTGTTTGGCTGAGTAACTTGAGTAACTTGTTGGTGTGCTTTGGGTTGATTGTGTGTAATTTGTTGGTGTGCTTTGGGTATAGTAACCTGGAATATATAATGAAATTAAACCAACCAATTGAGGATATTTAGTTAAAACATCAGATTCAAGTAAAGTAGATGATAATCCAGTTGCTTGTAAAATAGTTAACACTTTTGGCAAGTTTTCAGCAAGGTTAACCTTTGGAATTCCATATAATTTTTCTAAAACTGAGCCAACTTTTTCCAATGAATAACCCTCTGTTGAAGATAATTCAGAACTGATGGAATGGAGATTGTCGTATACAGAGCCAATGGCATTGAATTTGGCGTATGCAGAATTGATGACACTGGAGTTGGCGTATAAAGAATTGATGGCACCGTAATTGCCATATACTGAATTGATGACACTATAAATATCGGAAACTGTTGGAGTGTCATTGCGAGGAAGAACACCAGCTGAAACAGTGGCGAGTAAAATAGTGTATGGGATTAAAGTGGTTGATTTCATGTTATTGATTAATTCATGCAAATAATTCAACCTTTATACTCAACCAAGCATGGCCTGTTATGATTGGCAGATGCTCAACCAAGCACGGCCTTTGATTTTTGCAAAGCCTTGGAAAGCCTTTAACTTGCAAAGCCTTGCAAAGCCTTTGATTTTTAATTTTTTAACTGTACAAGCCTACAAGGCCCCATACATTAAAACTACTACACAAATACTTGGATCCTTTTGTTAACCTCTGTTAATTTGCAATCATCCTCTTGTCCACATGTCCAGACTTTCCTATTTGGGAAAATCTCAATGTGAATCCGCAACACAGCCAATGGAGGCTATATGGCTATTGAAGGACATGCAATGTGCGTCTGTAGGTGTCACCTGTGGGTATATGCAGATTTTACAGGGGGTGATGATCTGTGAGATGTGAATTTCTGATACTCAAAGTGGTACTTTACAAATAAGCAATTTGTAAGAGGGCTGGGAGCTTAGCACAATTGAAAGGTAAAGTAAGGCAAAAGGGGTTTTGTTGGCGCAGTAATTATCGGAAGCGTATGAAGAATGGTTTGTAAAGATTTGTTGGCGCAGTTGAAGAGATCACCGAAGGCTTATAGAGTGTAGGATTGAACTGAATTTTTCGTTGGCGCAGTTGAGCTCAACGAACGAGCGAAGCGAGTGAGTGAGGAGTGAACGAGAAGTGACCAAATACAAAGTGACCAAATATAACAAAGACCAAATACAAAAAAATGAACAAATACAACAAAACGACGAAATACAACAAAACGACCAAATAACAACTTTGCGAGTTGGCCACCTTGGGTGGCACCTTGGCTGCGAAAATAGAATACAAGTGGCAAATGAATAAGTTTGTGAGTTTGTAAGTTTGAAAATTTGTTTCATCATGTCATTTATGTTTATGAGCATGCTAACATTGTGAACATTACGAATAGTGCTGCGAAGCAGTACTAGCTCCCCTAACATAATATAGTTTATGAATAGTTCTGGGAAGGAACAGTATACGAATAGTTCTTTAAAGTACTGTGAGTAGTATATTTTATGAATAGTGCTGTGAGCCCACAAATAGTGCTGCGAAGAACGAACAAAGTGAGTTCGTGAGTTCGTGAGTTCGTGAGTTCGTGAGTTCGTGAGTAGCGAAATCGAACCAGTTCAGAGTGCTGAGTAACTGAGTGCATGTTATGATTGATTGAGTTATCAATTCTTGGATAGAAATGCTTATCATGTTCTATGATTATGATTTTCATGGTTTCAACCACGCTTCGCTCTATATGACCAATACTACATATATCTTGATTGATTCAAAAGCTCAGAAGGTGGAATGAGATCCAACATGATGGCCCATTCATATACTTTTTCACACACTCACCAACAGGTATTGGTTGTATTAATTAATAAAGTTCTCTCAAATGTCTTTAAAGCAATAAATTCCTTCTCAAGCTTACTCTTGATATACTCACCCACTCAGAGTATGCCACTGACAACTCATTAACTTTGCAAAAAATGCCTTCAGCCAGATTCGAACTGACGATCTCCTCATTACTAGTGAGGTGCCTTACCAACTTGGCCATGAAGGCTTTTTCGAGTTTTCTTCATATTGTGAGTTTGACGAGGAATGGCCATATCAGTAGTTTGCTTGATAATTTGCTCAGCAAGGAGACCAACTGGAGATTGTCATCTAGAGCAATGTTTGAATTTCAATTAAAAACATGAAATTTAGTATCAATTAATTATCAATGACAAGTGAAATGAACAAAAGTGTTGAATTAAAATGTATATGAACATACCAATGCCCATACGTACGAAGCAAATGAAACAAAGTATTTATTTTACAAGCATTATAATATATAGTCTCGAAGGACCCGTACCGTAATAATGGAGCTCACCATAACAGTTACCATAACCAGTCACAATTAACAGTCACCATAACCAGTCACCATAACCAGTCACCATAACCAGTCACCATAACCAGTCACCACTCACTCGCTGCGCTCGTGAGTGTTAATAAAACTCATTATACTTTTTAGCATAATAAACCGTGGAAACCCCACCCAAAGCACTCAAAAGCAATGGCAATGGTTTCTTAAAGCCGGTTGGAATTGCCCTTCCAATACCAGCAACCAACAAGGTTGAAGAAGTACCCAAAGCCAATTCCAAGCCGTAGTTTGCATTCTGTTTCAAAAGATAGCCAGCAGTACCATAGAGAGCTGCAAACGTGACACCAGCAACCAAAGAGGGAAATGAGCCTTTACGGACATAGCCCATAACTCCACCCACTGCGCAAAGACCTGATAATGTAAAAGCTGGGTGTTCCATATTGTTTTTTTTGCGATTTGAAAGGTAGAGTGCGTTAGTTTTGGTGGAGTGCGTTAGTGTGGTGGAGTGCGTTAGTAGATATAGTGTTATAATTTGTAAGATAAAGTGTTAGAAGAGTAGTGATAGAGAGTGTATACCAATTATAAGAGTAAAAGTGTTAAAGTGTATAAATTGTTTAAGTATATAAAAGTGTTTAAGTGTATAAATTGTTTAAGTATGTAAAAGTGTTTAAGTATATAAATGTGTCCAAGTATATGAGTAAAAGTGTCCAAGTATATGAGTAAAAGTGTCCAAGTATATGAGCATAACAGGGTAATTCAAGTATATGAGTAAAAGTGTAATCCAAGTATATGAGCATAACAGTATATGAAAGAGTAATTCAAGTATGAGTGAGTTCGTGAGTGAATGCGCTCATTCTCTCGTCCGTGCACTCATTCTCTTGTTCGTGCGCTCATTCATTCGGAACCCACCCGGAAAACCATTGCCTATCCCTTTCAAAGCTCTCCCTTGGTTAACAATGTTGTGTAATTTTCTCTCGAATTTGACTTGAAAGTCTTGATGATTTTTGTATAGAAATCGTATTAAAGGTGTAGAGATCATCATAGCATTCGTATTGAAATGATAGAATTAGTATAAAGTCATAAAAATTAACATACGAGCAAAGCGAGTGCGTGGGTGTCTGTTGAATAAGATTATACGTGTTATTTGAATAAGATACGTTTGTGAAATCAGTTGAATACTATTATACGTATGTGAGTGATTTTTAATCTCTATTTAGTGCCCGTGTAGTTTGTCTCGCATAGATCTCAATCATCTCACAAAATGTATGAAAGGTTTTTATTGTACACTTTTCCCATCCTCAACAGTGACATGATGTAAACGAACGAGCGAAGCGAGTGAGTGAGCGAATGAACGAACGCACGAACGCACGAACGCACGAACGCACCCACGCACCCACGCACCCGTTCACTCGTTCACTCCTCACTCGTTCACTCGTTCACTCCTCACTCGCTTCGCTCGTTCGTTCGTTCGTTCGAGTAAAAGTGTTATGCTGATAAACTGATTATGCATATTGGTTCTCTATTACTGAATCCTAATTGTAAATTTGTTTAATCTTTTATTTCAAATGGCTGTATTGATCTTAAATGGCTGTATTAATCGTAAATTGGTAATCAAAAATCATAAAACATGCACAGCTCGCTCGTTTGGTAAGCCTCACCTGTCCTAGAGTTTTCAGAATAAACTTACTCAACAAAACCAAACGAGCCAATTCGTTTGAATATGATTGAATTCACTACTGATTCTTATGATTTGTATTCACTGCTGATTCTTATGATTTGTATTCACTGCTGATTCTTATAATTTGTTTAATTATTACGGTACGGTCTTAAGAGATTTGCTACAAAAAATGTGAAAGAGTAACCTTTTCTCAATCACCAAGTTAAGCAAAAAGATTAACTTGGACATAGTGAACAGTTGTAAGTTTAGTTCACTCACTCACTCACGAGCGAGCGAAGCGAGTTCGTTTGCTCGTTCGTTCGCTCGTTCGTTCGCTCGTTCGCTCGTTCGCTCGTTCGCTCGTTCGCTCGTTCGCTCGTTCGTTCGCTCGTTCGCTCGTTCGCTCGTTCGCTCGTTCGTTCGCTCGTTCGCTCGTTCGCTCGTTCGCTCGTTCGCTCGTTCGTTCGCTCGTTCGCTCGTTCGTTCGCTCGTTCGCTCGTTCGTTCGCTCGTTCGCTCGTTCGTTCGCTCGTTCGCTCGTTCGTTCGCTCGTTCGCTCGTTCGTTCGCTCGTTCGTTCGCTCGTTCGCTCGTTCGTTCGCTCGTTCGCTCGCTCGTTCGTTCGTTCGCTCGCTCATCCACCAATCCTATTGCGAACATTTAATTTCGTCGAATCACGAGTCGACTCGGTCACCCATAAAACTCCCTCCACTCAACTCTCAAACCCCAATCAACTCTCAACCCCCACAACTTCACAAAGTAAACCTTGTTAAATTCGAATAAATACCATCATACAACAAATAAAATCACCTAAACGATGAAACCATGATTGTAAATTGTCGCATTTAGTACAACCAATGGCGTATGATGAAGACAAAAAACACAGCCTTAGAGAGACACATATACATGTAGAAAGAATGGAATAAACTCCAATGTAAGCACTATGAGGCCATAAACATTCGAATTGCAGTGTATATAAAAATTCGTGTAGTTTTACAATTCATTGTCAAGTGCAATTCATGATTGAGTGTGGACTTGGGTTTGTTTTTGTCGAAAAAGTTTTTACATAAGGCCACAGTGATACGAGAAGTGGGAAGAGTGATTTAAAGGTATACATTAGACTGATAAATCAAAACTTCTAGCTTATACATATACAGGTGTTGCAAATACAATGAACATTTCATCAATATTAACCAATAATACCTCCAACACCAATAATCAACCAAATGTGGACGAGATAAAAAGTGTTCAAGAGGAGTATGGATTGGTGGTTGATGAAAGATATCAAGGAAGATTTGAAGATAAAGTGAACATTATGAATGAATTAGACCATCAATTACAAATAGCTCATGATGTTAAAGTACTTAAATTTGATGAAATTAAAATGAACAACACTATGATTAAAACCAATAGATTAACATCCAATTATATTGAAAGAGTTGTTGCCGAAGATATTTCATCAAGAAATAATAAGATTTCAGATACTAATAAAAATAAAGATTTACATCATATCGACTTGAGTAAACCTTTACATCATAATACAACCCGAGGACGTGAATTTAAATGGGGAGCAAGTAGAGAAATTCATAAAGTTGAAACTAAAGGTCGTAGAAAAAGACCAAATACATTTGATGAATCTCCAAGTAAAAATTATAATGATCAAGATTATGAAGATAGAAGAATTAAAAGAAAATTAATCAAATCAGAAGATCATGATGATTTAGATGATGATCAATCAGATAGTGATTATTCAAATGTTATAAAAAACAATGAAGATTTTGATAATATCATGAATACTACCACTACCACTAACCACTCACCTGGTTTAAATTCAAAAGAACACAAAATTATGATGAAACAATATGATAATACATACATCTCAATATATAGAGATATGTCAAGAAAAGATGGAGCAAAAGTTTCAAGAATGCTTCAACAACAACTGCAAGCTAAATTAATTAATTTAAAGAAAACATCAATTTTAGCTGCAAGAGAAGCCAAAAGATGGCAACTTAAATCAACCAAAAATTCAAAGGATTTAAGTACAAAGGCAAGAAGAGCAATGCGTGAAATGTTTAATTTTTGGAAACGTAATGAAAGGGTTGAAAGAGAATTACGTAAAAAGTATGAAAAAGAATTAATTGATAAAGCCAAGCGTGAAGAAGAAGAACGTGAAGCTAAGAGGCAACTGAGAAAGTTAAATTTCTTAATTACTCAAACCGAGTTGTATTCTCATTTTATTGGTAAAAAAATTAAAACTGATGAGATTGAAGGTCTGAGTTCTGATCCGAAATTGAAATCAATGAGTGTTGATAAGAGTTCTTTTGATAAGTATGATAATGTGAGTAAGAATGATCAAAGGGGTTTTGATACTCTTGATTTTGAGAATGAGGATGATGAAACTTTGAATAGGGTGGCTGCAGCAAATGCTCAGAATGCGTTGGAAGCTGCCAAAATGAAAGCTGAATCGTTTGGAAATACCAATGACCCTTCAAATCTGAAAGCTGAATCGTTTGAAAATAACGACCCCTCAAATCTCGACACAAATGGTGATGAAATGAATTTTCAAAATCCAACCTTATTAGGTGATTTATCAATTACTCAACCAAAACTTTTGAAATGTACCTTGAAGGAATATCAAATTAAAGGATTAAATTGGTTAGCTAATTTGTATGAACAAGGTATTAATGGTATTTTAGCCGATGAAATGGGACTTGGAAAAACCGTTCAAAGTATCTCAGTCTTATCATATTTAGCCGAAACTCATAATATTTGGGGACCATTTTTGGTGGTTACACCAGCTTCAACATTACATAATTGGCAACAAGAAATATCTAAATTTGTTCCAGATTTCAAAGTTTTACCATATTGGGGAAATGGTAAAGATCGAAAAATTTTAAGAAAATTTTGGGATAGGAAAAATGTTAGATATGGTAAAGATTCACCATTTCATGTATTGGTTACATCATATCAATTGGTTGTTGCAGATGCCGCATATTTTCAAAAAATGAAATGGCAATATATGATTCTTGATGAAGCACAAGCTATTAAATCATCACAATCATCAAGATGGAAATCACTCTTATCATTCTCATGTCGTAATAGATTATTATTAACAGGTACTCCCATTCAAAATTCAATGCAAGAATTATGGGCATTATTACATTTTATTATGCCATCATTATTTGATTCTCATGATGAATTTAGTGATTGGTTTTCAAAAGATATTGAAAGTCATGCTCAATCAAATACAAATTTAGATGAACAACAATTAAGAAGATTACATATGATTTTGAAACCTTTTATGTTAAGACGTATAAAGAAGAATGTTCAAAGTGAATTAGGTGATAAAGTTGAGATTGATATATTTTGTGATTTAACTAATCGTCAACAAAAGTATTATCAAATGCTTAAATCTCAAATTTCAATTATGGATTTATTAGATTCGGAATCGTCTAATGCTTCTGATGATTCAACTTCTTTGATTAATTTGGTTATGCAATTTAGAAAAGTGTGTAATCATCCAGATTTATTTGAAAGAGCTGATGTCAAGTCTCCATTTTCAACAAGTAAATTTGCTGAGACTAGTTCATTTTTAAGAGAATCCAATGATTTGGAGGTTTATTATACTACTGAAAATGCCATTGACATGAAATTGCCGAGGTTAATATATGATGAATTATTAACTCCAAGTTATGAAAATGACATTGGTGATAAAAATAAGCTTTTGAATAAGTTTAGTATTTATAATACTGATAATGTTCAAAGCAGTGAAGAGTTTGGATTTTTAAAATTTGTCAATACATCGTCACAAGAGTTGTATGATATATCAAAAAAGGACACGTTACAAAGAGCCATCGATTTGAGTTGTTATACAGATTTAAACTATACTCACCAAAACCGTTTCTCATATTTGTACGATGGCAAATACGTCCCTTCGGGACATCAACTCCTCATTTCCAATTATAACAACAATTTCTCAACAATATCAAACTCATTACACCTCAAACAACTTTATTCAGTTCAAACATTAACCCACCAGGAAATGTCTATTAATACACTCCATCCAGCAACCGTGGACATAGCGCTGGCGCCACCAATCATCCCATACATTTCAAGTACCAACTATATGAATCTGATCAATGAAACGCTTTTCAACAAACAGATCAGATCAAGTATGATGCCAATGTCCTTAACTAATGAATACCAATACTTGATTAATAAAGTTCCAATTTCTCAATATCCAAAAACTAACATGTTACCAGAAAGTATCAATAAATTCATTGATTACTCAAACATTAGAATGCCTTCAATGAATAGATTTATAACTGATGCTGGGAAATTAGCTAAATTGGATGAATTATTAGTTGATTTGAAACAAAATGATCATAGAGTATTGATTTATTTCCAAATGACTAAAATGATGGATTTAATGGAAGAATATTTAACCTTTAAACAACACAAATTTATTAGATTAGATGGTTCCTCCAAATTAGATGATCGTCGTGACTTGGTTCATGACTGGCAAACTAAACCAGAAATTTTCATCTTTTTATTAAGTACAAGAGCTGGTGGTTTAGGTATTAATTTAACTGCTGCTGATACCGTAATCTTTTATGATTCAGATTGGAACCCAACTATCGATTCTCAAGCTATGGATAGAGCTCATAGATTAGGTCAAACTCGTCAAGTGACTGTCTATAGATTATTGGCTAAAGGTACCATTGAAGAAAGAATGAGAGATCGTGCTAAACAAAAGGAACAAGTTCAACAAGTTGTTATGGAAGGTAAAGCCATGCCAACCAAAAAAGAAGACTCGGCCAACAAAAAGAAAGATGTGGCGTTTTTATTGTTGGGTGGTGATGTACCTGATTCAAATGAACAATCTCCAGCGGAGGCTTCACTGGAGATTGTGGATCAAAAACCAAAAAAGAAGAAGAAATTGGGTAAAAATGCAAAGTTTGGTGAAGTTGGTTCGGTGCTTAATCCGAAGATTGAGGAGGATGATGGGGATGCCAATGTATAGTATGAATAAGAATGTTGATTATTTGGTGTAGACGAACGAACGAGCGAACGAACGAGCGAACGAACGAGCGAACGAACGAGCGAAGCGAGTTCGTGAGTGAGTTCGTGAGTGAGTTCGTGAGTGAGTTCGTGAGTGAGTTCGTGAGTTCGTGAGTTCATGAGTGGTGAGTAGTGAGTTCGTGAGTTCGTGAGTTCATGAGTGGTGAGTAGTGAGTGGTGAGTAGTGAGTTCGTTCGTGAGTTCGTGAGTTCGTGAGTGTGTGAGTCAGTCAGTGATTGAGTTCGTGAGCTCATTCACTCTGTTTAACACAGTTAGAAAATTAGTCAGTGAGTGAGTCAGTGAATGAGTCAGTCAGTCACAATAAGAAAATCACTCACTCACTCACTCACTCACTCACTCACTCACTCACTTCGCTCGTTCGTTCGTTCGTTCGTTCGTTCGTTCGTTCGTTCGCTCGTTCGCTCGTTCGTTCGTTCGTGAGTAGCAAACTTTTGAATGAGCTGAAGATGTAGAGCCAACCCTCAACAATTGGTCTACATACAGGCCAAGACTAGTGCTGGGCTATAGTGTGGATTGAGTTTACATCTCCTAGCAGTCCTTACATGAGTGCATGAGTGAGTAGCAAACTTTTGTGTATGAATTGTAGCCAACTTTTTTGAATGAGGCAGCGAACTGATTTTGGATGAATATAGTTGATTTCAAGACTAGTGACTTTATGGAACCAGCGAAGCGAGTGAATGAGTACGTGAATGAGTGCGTGAGTGAGTTCGTGAGTGAGTACGTGAATGAGTGAGTTAGTGAGTGAGTTCGTGAGTGAGTTCGTGAGTGAGTGGCCAAATCGCTTCGCTCGCTCCATGTACTGATCATGTTTAATACTGATGACAAGCCTATATCAACGAGCAAGTTCGTGAGTAAACAGTCTGAGCCAAGGAAAAGCCTTGTTATGAATGACCTAATAGCATTCCTCATTCGCAGATGCAGTTTTCGCAGCCACCAGCGAACGAACGAACGAACGAACGAACGAGCGAAGCGAGTGAGTGAGAGATTGAATGAGTGAGAGATTGAATGAGTGAGAGATTGAGTGAGAGATTGAGTGAGTGAAAGATTGAGTGAGAGATTGAGTTCGCTCGCTCGTTCGTTCGTTCGTTCGTTCGTTCGTTCGTCGCTCGTTCGCTCGTTCGTTCGCTCGTTCGTTCGTTCGCTCGTTCGTTCGTTCGTTCGTTCGTTCGTTCGTGAGTTATTCACATTCACATTCACACAAACTCAAGCCAATCATAACAATTGGTATTACTTTCAAAGGAATTCGCTACTCATTTAAAACGATCGCACTCACTCGCTTTGCTCGTTCGTAGATTGGCTGCGAAAAGCTGTTCTGTGAATAGTATGCGCACTTGATTTTATAGTTGGCCGAGCAAAACTATAAACATTGCTCTATATGTACAGTGCAATATGAACAGTGCAATATGAACAGTGCAATATATGATCAATCAACCTCTGAAGACCCGTCACTCACGAACTCACGAACTCACGAACTAACGAACGAACGAACTCACTTACTCACGAACTCACGAACTCACGAACTCACGAACTCACGAACTCACGAACTCACGAACTCACGAACTCACTTACTCACGAACTCACTCACTCACTCACTCACGCACTCACTCACGAACTCACGAACTCACTCACGAACTCACTCACTCACTCACTCACTCACTCACTCACTCACTCACTCACTCACTCACTCACTCACTCACTCACTCACTCACTCGCTTCGCACGTTCGTTCGTTCGTTCGTTCGTTCGTTCGGATTAAAATGTCTAATAATAGAACAAACGTCTCAGATGTGTTTTCTTACCAACGTAATATCTTTCATTTCCATATCTTTCGCCAATTTATTGCATTCTATAGACTGTATGCGAAAAACAAGTGTGCTGTTTTAAACAAACGAGCAAAGCTGACACTCACAAATGAGCAGAGTCAGCAAACAAATGAGCCAAGTTTACTCACAAACAATCAAAGCTTACACAATCTCGGTTCGCTCGTTTGGTTAAACTTCTCACTTGTTTCAAAACTGAAGCGAATTGAAATGTAATTAAAAGTGACGTCGAATTCAGAATCAGATTTAGATTCAGATTCAGATTCAAGTTCGGGTGGATGCGAGGGCTCTCTACAAGTGTAATGCTAGTGTAAGCTAGTTAAAGTTTTATTAAAGGCTAGTGATTCTGGGTGAAATGAATATGCATATAGGTGAGAATTGCAATATTCTCAATGTACTGAGTGATTCAGCAATGTGACATGATGATTTTGGTGAGTTTATGAATTGGAATGAACAAACATGATGTATACGCTCTGCGAAGCAGCATAGGAGCGAAGCGACAAAACATGATGTATACGCTGCTGCGAAGCAGCATAGGAGCGAAGCGACTAAACATGATGTGTAAGCTGCTGCGAAGCAACAAAACATGATGTATACGCTGCTGCATAGGAGCGAAGCGACTAAACATGATGTATACGCTGCTGCATAAGAGCGAAGCGACTAAACGTTATGTATAATCTGCTGCGAATGAGTCAAAACGTATTATCTGCGGCAAATAATATTTCATGGTACTCACAAACTCACAAACTCACTCGCTTCGCTTCGTTCGTTCGTTCGTTCGTTCGCTTCGCTCGTTCGCTCGCTTCCAGTCTATTCTCCTTCCTCAACAATAGCTAGAATAGTTGATTCATTTTCATTCACTTTCAACTGTTCATTCACTTTCAACTCACCATTATCACCCATTTTATTTAGTTTCCCCTCCAATTCACTCAAAAACCCACCACCAATTCTTTCACTCCCACTCTGCTCAATTACCTTAGCATTACCATCAGTCTTCATTTTGAGGATTTTATTTTCATTCTCCAAGTTATAAATCCGGTTAAAGCTCTCCTCCAATCTTAATTTCAATTGTTCCGTGGACAACTGCTGACTCAAGTCATCATTATCGACTGCGTCAAAGCTAGTTATCTGTGTGGAGTTGATCATATCTGTTAGTCCGCTCAAGTTGGAGTTGACTGAGTTTAAGGAAAATCGATTTGGTCTCTTGGGTAGCTGATCAAAGGATTTTTTAAGTGAGTTGGATGATAATTGGTCCAAGGTTAATTGGTTGTATGTTTCGTAGGAGGTTGGTGGTGCCATGTTGATGTAGTTGTCATCGAAGGAGGTTGATTTATTTCGTGAGAATTTCGATTGGGATTGTGGGTCTTCAAGAACTGTTAGAAGCAGAATCCCGGTGGATAATCGCTTATATTTTTTTGAATCTGGTGATGTGATGTTTTCGAAAATAGGGCTGATGGGTGTGGAGGGTGATTTCATCTGTGAGGCTGAAGACTGTGCTATTGGTGTTCCATGTGACGATAATGGGAGTGAGAATCTTTTTTTGATGGCTGAGTTGTGGAACATTTTGAGTCCTTCTTTGTCGAGCGAAGATCTTGGTGATGTCAAGTTGGACATTGGCGAGTTGGATGTGATTTCGGACTTGGTGGCGTTATACATCAGATTCGATAACTCGTTGAGGTTAAGTTGGTATAATTCTTTGATGGAGGTTATGTCGTCATTGAATTGTTTGAATATTAACAACTTTTCGTTTAGTTCCTCCTCGTTTGTTAGCGTTGATTGGTTGTACTTGTTAAAGTACTTTAAGTTTGTGGATAATGAAGATACCTTGTTGAGGAGATTGTTCATGTTTGAATATACATCCACCAGCTTGTTATTTATCTTGCTTTTGATCTCAAAAATGTCCTGATGCTCATGAGTTTGGTTCAGTTTGAATTTAGACAAGTTTTCAAACGTTTCAAAGTACTTGTTGAAATTCGTCAAACATACATTGTGGTCCTTGAACATCTCACTCAAGAGGTTCATCTTGTCCAAGTTTTTGTATAGGTCCGGGGTTTGGATGTCGCCGATTTCAAACATGTCCAAGATCTTGTAGATGAAGAAATTTCGTTTGATTGGTATTTGGTTGATGGTGAGGAGTTGGCATATGAGGAATTTTCTTAGTTGGTTGAACTTATTGATTTCGAATAAAATTTCGTCGAGCATATTATTTTCATCTATGGGCGTGTAGCTACTGTTCAACATATCCACATCGATATTATTGATTGAACAGTATTGTTCCAAGAGATCCCCATTCATGTATGGCAAAAGCTTTATGATGGATGATTTCACGTTAAAGTTCAAAAAATTCAAGGCATACAAAATGGACTCTTTTAACGACTTTTTAAAAGAATTCACTTCGTCACTCTCCTTACCCATGAAATGTAACTCCTTCAAGGTGATCAAATTGGATATCAATTTCTTGTTCAACTTGTAATTCCCAAGCAAGAACGAATTCAATTGCAGTAAAATCTGATTGGTCTTAATGTAAAGGTTGATACGTTTGAATTTGATGAGTTTGGTGGATATGATCAAAAGGATTTTGAACATTTTGATTTGGGATTTGAGCCGTAATTTACCAAATTCACGCTCTTTCAAGAGGTAGATGATGAAATTGATAATCACAATCAAATACTTTGTATTGTTATATTTGAGTGGGTATTGTAAATGGTAATGTTTTTGGGTCAATTGAAGCACCGAATCGTCATAGTTTAATGTATGGATGTAGTTGACACGCTGAGTACTTGGAGGGAGTTTGTTTTGAAGATTATTTAGAGCCTGCTCGTTTTTAGAAAGAATCATAGAATCCTCCAATAAATTGGATACTATGAGGTTGTATTTGAATTTCTCCCAAAACTCTTCCTTGGTGCTTCCCATGTTGAGGTACTTTTGGATGTACTTTGAAAAGTCTTGGTTTGATCCTATGGATGATGGGTTGTAGTGGTGTTGGAAATCACTACCCATTTCACTGTGACGACTTTGAGTGTCGAAGTTGATGTAATCATGGGGATAGGATTGACCATTTGGTGTATGATTTCCTTGAATGTGACCGGGGGTGTGGCTGGGTGTGTTACCACTATTAATATAACCAGTACCATTGTATCCAGTACCAGTAACATTGTATCCAGTACCAGTACCATTATACCCAGTATGACCAGTACCATTATACCCAGTATGACCAGAAACATTATACCCAGTATGACCAGGAACATGACCCTGTAAAGGACTACCCGGTAAATAACCATTATGAGGAATCCTGGCTCGTAAATATTGAGGATTGGGCGGATTTAAAGCATCAGTATCATCAATACCCCAATCCCCAATTCCCATATCATCGCCATCAAGTGCATTCCCACCAAACCTGGACCCATCCCCGTCACTGGAATCCCCCAATGACCCACCAGCTCCACTCCGCGAGAGATACGTAGAGAGTGGATTGATTCGATCAAAGTTCATTAATCTTTATTTTTGATGCGGATGAATCAAAAACAAATCTCCTAATTTGGTTATCATGTGATAACAATACATTCTCATGAGACATTCTCATGAGCTTGCTCATGAGGATGTTCATGGGAATGGTCATGAGCTTAGTGTATTAGGTTGGTTTACCAGCTTGTTGGGTTGTTTTGAATATCTACTGGGGTGCTTTAATTGATGTATGGTGGGTATTTAATGGGTGCAAATTATGCTTATAGTTTATATCGGGTATAACCAAATAAACATTGCGACGGTTGTATTGTTTAGAAAACGAGCTAACGAGGTAACGAGCGAGTGAGTGAGTAGCGAATTCAATGAGAGCGACCGAACGAACGACAGAGCCAACGACTTAGCCAACAACACAGCCAACAACACAGCCAACAACCAACACTCACTTTCGTTGCAAATGGTACAGTAAATGTACCCGCAACACATCTACAGTATTATGAAAATCAATCTCTTATTAAATGGATGTTCATGTGAAACAATAAGAATGCCGAGAGTCCGGCTTTGTCCTCTCATCGCCAAAATTACCGTTTGGACTGTTTAGAATGCTCTTTGGCATGGTTACTTTATTCCAAGCACTATATAATTAATGTAAAGGTTATGCATATGCTCTTAGATTGGAGAAAAGACCCAATAGTGAAAATCCAGTAATCACCATGGTTGTGGAGGGGTGGGATTCAAGGGGGTTGTAATATAGTAATGAGGATGATGGGGTGTAGTGTATGATAATTATTGATCAGTATCGGTGTAGATCAATGTATGATCGGTATATCACAAACATAATTATACCATAATCAGTATTTTTTGTTAGAATCACAAACTTTAGTATATCATACTTGGTATCACAAACATTATTGTATCATAATTGGTAGCACAAACATCAGTAATGACCATCACCCCGAGTTATCATGATTTATTGATGAGTGAGTGATGGTTTGCTGATGGGTGAGTGATGACTTACTGATGAGTGAGTGATGATTTACTGATGCTTTACTGATGAATCACCCATCACTCACTCATCATTCACTCATCAGTCGCTTCGCTCGCTTATCACTCACTCATCACTCACTCCTCACTCATCACTCACTCATCACTCACTCATCACTCACTCAGCACTCGCTTCGCTCGTTCTTCGTTCGTTCTTCGTTCGTTATGCAAACCCCGGCCCTGACCCCATCTGACTCAACCAATCATTCTCAATAAAATCCATCCCAATCCCATGCCCCAATGACCCCTCCTTCCCCTCAAGCGACGTATTCTGATTCATCATCGATGGGTTCATGAAAATCTGGTTCATCCCGTCCCCCAACAAAACAGCTTCATTTATCCGTCCATCTCCCATCAACTCATTCATTCCCGAAGACGGCATGGTCCCGTTCATCATGTTTCCTTGTGCCTGTTGTTGGTTAAGAAATTGTTGTTTCTGTTGATGCTGCTGCTGCTGCTGTTGCATAAACTTCATTCGCTTCTGTTGAAGCTGATACTTCAAGTTCAATTGCTGTTGTGGGTTGAGGTTGGAATCCTTTAAAAGATCACTATCTTCAGTGTCGTCAAATGCAAATAATTCCCCATTGTCTTTGTCGTTCAAGCCAGGTGACATTTGGGTCATTTTCGGTGACACAACCAGTGATCTTTGTTTCTGTGCCATTGCCATTTGGAGCATCATTTGGTGATGTTGCCCTGCATTGGCCACGTCGATAGTATTTGGTCCATTTGGTCCGTTGGGTCCATTTGGACCGTTTGGACCGTTTGGCCCGTTTGGCCCGTTTGGCCCGTTTGGCCCGTTTGGACCATTTGGACCATTTAATCCGTTCGGTACATTTTGCCCATTCGGTACATTTTGTCCATTCGGTACATTCTGCCCATTCGGTACATTCTGCCCATTCTGCCCATTTTGCCCACTCACCCCACTTTGCCCACCTTGAAGATCCATCATTTGCTGATTAAAATTAAATCCGGGCTGATTCTGCTTATTCATTAAAAATTGCTTCTTTTGTGCATTCTCCATTCGCATGAGGTTCATTTGGTAGTCACCAAGTCCCTCATTACCCTTTGATGGCTTCTGTGAGAGTAGTGGAGATTGAAGTTGTGTTTGCTCCATGGCTCCAGCGTGCTGTTGACCATGCGGTACACCCTGTTTGAGGTGTTGGAGCTGTTGTGCGTGTTGAAGTTGCTGTGCGTGTTGCATTTGAGGGTGCTGCATTTGTTGGATATGTTGAGAGTTTTGCCGAAGTTGCTGGTGTCCCATTTGTGGATGTTGATTCTGATGGTGTTGAGCATTTTGTTGTTGAGCGTTTTGCTGCTGCTGTTGTGCAAATTGCTGAGCGTATTGCATTTGGGCTTGCTGAGGATGTTGGATGTTCGCACCCTGTTGAAGGTTCGCACTCTGTTGAAGGTTTTGGTTTGGTTGGAGATTTTGCGTTTGTTGGAGATTTTGCGCTTGTTGGAGATTTGGGTTTTGTTGAAGCTGTTGAAGTTGTTGGAGCTGTATCTGTTGTTGTTGAAGTTGCATTTGTTGCATTTGTTGCATTTGAGGATGCGGTACATGTTGAGGATGTTTTTGTGCTTGTTTTTGAGGTTGTTGCTGAATTTGCTTTTGCTGAATTTGTTGACGAAGTTGAGCTTGTTGTGCTTGTTGAGCCTGTTGTGCTTGTTGAACTTGCTGGGCTTGCCCCTGAATTTGCCCCTGAACTTGCCCTTGAAGTTGTTGCTGCTGCTGTTGCTGCTGCTGCTGCTTTTCTCTTTGCTGAAGAATTAACGCCTGCTGTTGCTGATATTGCATCTTCATCTGTTGCAATCTCAACTGATGCTGATACTGTTGCAAGTTTGCATTTTTCGAGTTGTTATTGTTATTGACGGGAGGAGGCATTTTCGAGTTGTTTGATACTGGAACCACAAAATTGACACTTTCTTTAAGTGCCTGTTGTCGGAGAAGTTGTTGCTTCGGGATTTGGTTTTGAAGTTGAAATTGTCTAGGATCGGGGTTAATACCTCGAGGGTCACCTCGAGGGTCACCTCTGGGATCACCTCGTGGATCACCTCGTGGATCACCTCGGGGATCGTTTATTGGGTTTACACCTTGTTGATTTTGTTGATTTATCCTTTGTTCATGCATTCTCATTTCATTCATTCTAGCCTCTCCCCCAACCTCCATTTGGGATTCTCCGAGTTGGTACAAGTTGGGGTTCATTCCCAGTTGCATGCTCCACATGAGTGACCACCATTCGAGAAGAAAGGTATCATCGCTATATATCAACATTTTCGTATCTATGCCCTCACCACCAACAACTCCAGCTGGGTCACGTATGTTGTTGGGTACATTGGAAGCCTCGCTCATTAACAGTTTGGCCAGTTCATGATGTCCATTCTCTTTCAAATAATGATATAAATGTGCCAACAAGAGTTGACGCAGGTCTTTGGCCAACATGTCGCTCACCACATTGGGTGGAAGTGTCCCCATCACATCTTCTAAAGGGACCGCCCCTCCAAACCCCAAATTCAGTCCCTGTGTACTTGTCGAGCCCATGGTCTCTGTTGCGGCTCCTGCATTCATCTGTGGCGTATTTGCTTGTATCTTCTCGAACCCTTGGGGTTGAACACCCTGTTCTTGACCCGCAACATACTTGCCATGTCCTTGATTGCCCATATTGGGTGTCCCCACGCTTCCCATACCACCAGGGCTACCCTGATGAGCCCCAGCAGGCCCTCCTCTGCTCTGCATGGTTCGATTAACACTGCTATCAGGAAACATCCCTATACATAAAAGATCTCGTTATTTTTTTTTTCCGCGATTGACGACACTTCTTTGGCCGTAACAGTACGTGACGAACGTAACAGTACGTGACGAACGTAACAGTACGTGACGAACGTTTGGGTAACCTAGTTTGAAGCTGTGAGTTTTATAGAGTTTGCTGAGGATTTGTGATGAAATGTATGATGAGTTGGATAATTCATAATAGAGAGATGTTTAAACTGCAATAGCGTGCATAACAATACATATAAACTATACACCATAGTATCAAAGCTGGATTAAGTGTCAAATTCAGTCTCGAGTATATATCAACTATATCTTAACTTCACTCTTCAATTTAATGTCAATTTCAGTCCTAAAACGCTCCAAATTCACCCTCGAATTCACCCGGAATCCACCCTCGTATTTAGTCATTTCAGTGTCAGTTTTTCGTAAGTTGGTCTAAATCAGCCCAATTCAATCCAATAATGTGCGAATCTCGTTACACTCAACTGTGTACTCTGTCATTATATTCATTAAACCATTCAAGTTCCTTTGTTATTTGGCACAAAATGACATCAACATCCTTGTGATTTTGTGAATTTTTCAAGTAATTTCATCAGTTATCATCAGTTATCATCAGTTATTACCGGTTATTATCATAGATATCATCATAGAAAAAGCTCTAACAAATTCAACAGCAATAACCACCCACTTCAAACAAACCCCCTTAGAACAAACCTCTCTCGAGTAAACCTCCCTCTCACTTAAATGAACTTGGAGGGTCATCCTTCACTTATCTTCGCACAACAATGGAAGTTCCCAATTAGGAAGTTCTGACAATCTAAATCATCTTTTCTGGACAATAGATCTGATGCAGAGGTGAGGCTTACATCGAGATAGCCATATCTTGGCATCATCAGTGCATAATCACTTTTTCAGAGTACACCAGATCGCTATTAGTTTCTTTATCAAGAATGACTGGCTGAATGAGGATTATACTTGGGATGAAGGGCCAAAGTGAGTGAGTGATTAGATTATTGTGGTACGGGTCTTCAGAGGTTGATTACAGCTGTTCGTATCATCCACAACATTACAGGGACTGTAGCTGTTAGTTGACGTCCTCGTTCGTTTATTTTACAAGCTCAAACTGCAAGAACGAGTGAGTAGTGTAGAGCGGAGTCATAACCTGTGAGTAATGTAGAGCGGAGTGACTGACCATAACCGGTGAGTATTGTAGGGCGGAGTGACGACAAAACCTGTGATGAATCCAAAAATTGATATAGTCTTGAAGCAATACGGGTTCCGTAAACCGTCATCTCTAATGCACTGAAGATATTAATTGGTGTGGGTGCGTCACATACTCTTTGATCAACCAATCTTTGTATCACAATGTTAACCTCAAGCAAAGAATCCCCATAATTATCCAGGATCCTGCATGAAGTTTCACTGGTTGACTGATATTAACTTCATTTGAAGAGCTTATGTAGTTGGTTGACTGATATGATCTTCATATGAAGAGCTTGTGTAGTTGGTTGAATGATATGAGCTTCATATGAAAAGCTTGTGTAGTTGGTTGACAGATATGAGCTTCATATGAAAAGCTCATGTAGTCAGAACTATTATCTTCATATTATAGTTGTAGTAAACCAGGGTGATTTTAGTGTTGGGTCATCTAATTCAATGTAATTGATATTCCAACGTGGCTGGTACGTCTCTTGAGCTCCATTTAAAGCTGCTATTGATAATGGCTGCAACGAACCGAATCATTTCAACCAAAACAGGGTTGCCCTGCCGCAGCCGAGATCAGAAGAACGAAACGAGCATAGTCATAGAGCTTCGCTGCAGTTTATTCCAACTATCTTTGGAGCAGTTTATTCAACTATGTTCTCCCTTCGCAGCAGCTAATTCAACTATGCTCTCGCTTCGCAGCAGCTTATTTACTATGTTCTCGCTTCGCAGCAGCTTATTTACTATGTTCTCGCTTCGCTCGTTATGCGTTGAGTTTTAGTGTCAGAGCTAGTTTACTATCGCTATTTTCTCTATGATCATTGCATAGTAAAGCATAGTAAATTTACATCTTCAAGGTTACTCATTACAAGGTCTTATCGTCATTACTTTTTGTGATTTCATTCCTGTCATTAGCTATAGCTCTGAATCGCCAAGGTAAAAATCAAACTTGTCATTCAATCCACCTCTTGAATTATTGAGTTCCGTAACCTGGTCTTCAGAATACTTTATTCATGAAGGTGCGGAATTCCATTAGTGCTCAACGCCAATGATCATTCTCCACACTCACACATGTTTATGAAATACACCAGGAGGCGTGCGGGTCAAACCTCGTCCACCTATTGCCAACAATCTTTGCATTTATCTTTCAAATCACTCACTTTTCGATAAATCTATTGCATTTGTAACCTTGGTTACGCCTATTATATTGTTACATAGTATATAGTATATAATGTAAATGGTTGCAAATGTACCCAATGGTTAATATATTGAAGCTTTTCACCTTATGCCCTGATTTCAACACCATATACCTCATAATATTAAAACTGAAAGGCTCACATTAGCTAGCTTCGTAAATTTCATATTTGAACCTGACACATGAATTCGTATTCATACTTGACACATACATTCTGATACGTGGCCTTCAAAATCCACCTCACTACTCTCCCCTTCACTTTTGCGACTGCAAACTCTAAGCAAACTCTGAGATCTCATACAAATCATCTAAGCTGCATTTCAAGCTGAGTCAAAGTTGCTTTGTCCCTGCCCTCATGCACGATCGAACGAGCGAACGAGCGAAGCGAGTGAGTGAGTGAGTGAGTGAGTGAGTGAGTGAGTGAGATTGCGAGTGAGTTAACGAGTGAGTGAGATTGCGAGTGAGTGGGATTGCGAGTGATTTTCGATACAGGTTACAAAGCTTGGTTTCATATGTGGTTTGTTATAAAAGGATATTGTACATTTGAAGAAAGGTTGATTCTTAAATTGATTCAGTGCAGTCTTTTGTCTGAAATGATAAGAACTGGTGTGTGGCGAAGGCTGGGTGGGGATTGGTGGTGGTGGTGGATACTACAGTATATGGTGGTGATTACTGGTGGTGATGGATACTTGATACTTTATACTGTAATAACTACATTAAAGTTATTCTTGAATGCTTCAAATGGTTACTATAATTTCCAATGTATATAGATTAGAACTCATATTAACTCAAAAGTTTGCACTCACTCGCTTCGCTCCTTCGCTCCTTCGGTCTTGGAAGCTTTAGTATAGTTTGTAAAGGTGCTATAAATAGTATTACAATAAGCTTCAAAAACTGTGTAAAAGTACCATACTATATAAGCTATAAATTGTGCGAAAACTGCCTGAAGTACCATGTCACGAGAAAAGAAAAGAGCCAGGAATACAATACGAGCGAAGCGAGTGAGTGAGTGATCTCTTTTGATTAAATGTATGATGTTTCCGGTGTTACGATAGGTTAGTCACTCAGTCAGTCACTCAAAAGTTTGCACTCAATCAAAAGTTTGCACTCAATCAAAAGTTCTCACTCAATCAAAAGTTCTCACTCACTCACTCACTCACTCGCCAATTGTTACCAATAATACATTCATACTCAATCTCACTCGCTAAACGATAATACATTGGGGCTTATGGAGAACAAAAGGATAAAATCTCCACTAGAATAATGAAAATAACCTCTAAAGACCAGTACCGCAATAATGGCACAGTCAAAGCAATCAGAGTAGACTAACAGACAGATGAGTTGAGTATCTAGTTGGAACGCAAAGGGAGGTCCTATTACATGAAGTTGGCGATGTGATTGTGATTACCCATCACCTTGTTGAAAGCCTTTACTTGGCATTATGAGGCCAATTGAAATGTATTTACTATTCTGGTTGCATTATAAGTGATGTTTTTGGTTCAAATGTGTAGTGAAAAGATCATGGGAATGCGATTAAAGATGTAGTGTATTTTGTGAGATATCTTTGAGTGATTAGATATATTTGTATGGGATATTCTTTGGCTTTGTTTTCAGTAATTCTCAAGGAATAGTGCTGCGAAGCAGTACTATGGGTGCTTGATACTCATTTTCGCTTTTCACTCCCCCCTTGTGAGAATTCTAAACTTTTGCAACCAATTGGTGTTAGGTTGTTCTCAACTTTTGCAACCAATTCTCAAACTTCTATGATTTGAATATGATTTCTATTTAAAATGAAATTTTATGAATTAATGAAGGAGTGAATCTTAATATTCAATACCAATACTCAACACCAATAATATATACTCAACATCCAACAATCATTTCTAGAAATCTCTAAAGACCAGCACCACAATAATAAAACAAAGGAATTCACCACTCACTCAAGCACTCACTCAAGCACTCACTCACACAATCACTCACGAACTCAAATGTTCGCCACTATCACTTACTCACTCACTTATTCACTTACTCGCACTCGCATGCTCGCATGCTCGCTCACTCACTCACAGCATTGGCTGCGAAAATAGTATCTGCGAATCGTCCTCTTCAGTCACTTTATTTGCTACTCACGAAATCACGAACGAACGAACGAACGAACGAACGAAAGAACGAGCGAACGAGCGAACGAGCGAGCGAACGCACTCACTCACGAACGAACAAGCGAACTAACGCTTTCACACGTACTTACGCCTCCACTCATTCACTTACTCACTCATTCACAGCACTGGCTGCGAAAATAATATCTGCGAATCGTCCTCTTCAGTCACTTTAGTTGCTACTCACGAATACACGAATACAAGTGCACACGAACGAGCGAGCGAAACGAATGAACGAACGAACGAACGAGCGAATAGAATGAAGTAACAAACGAACGAACGGACCAACGAATGAGTGAACGAACGAGCGAACGAACGAGCGAACGAACGGGCGAGCGAACGAATGAACTAACGAACGAACGAACGAGCGAACTAACGAACGAACGAGCGAACAAGCAAAGTCATGAACTGAACGAACGAGCGAAGTCATGAGCTCACGAACGAGCGAACGAAGTCATGAACTGAATGAGCGAGCGGACGAACGAACGAAGTCATTAACTGAACGAACGAACGGACGAGCGAGCGAACGAACGAACGAACGAGCAAAGTCATGAACTGAACGAACGAGCGAAGTCATGAACTCACGAACGAGCGAACGAAGTCATGAACTGAATGAGCGAGCGGACGAACGAACGAAGTCATTAACTGAACGAACGAACGGACGAGCGAGCAAACGAACGAAAGAACGAGCAAAGTCATGAACTGAACGAACGAGCGAAGTCATGAACGCACGAACGAACTTACCAACTCACAAGCTCACGAACTTATGAACTCACGTACGAACGAACTCACGAACGAGCGAGCGAGCGAACGAGCTCACGAACGAACTCACGAACGAGCGAAGTCATGAACTGAACGAACGAACGAACGAAGTCATGAAGTCACTCACTCACGCACTCCCTCACCCTCGTTCTCACTCACGAACTCACGAACTCACTCACGAACTCACTCACGCACTCACTCACGCACGCACTCACTCACGCACTCACTCACGAACTCACTCACTTGCACTCACGAACTCACTCACGCACGCACGCACTCACAGCATTGGCTGCGAAAATAATATCTGCGAATCGTCCTCTTCAGTCACTTTATTTGCTACTCACGAATGAAAGAACTCACGAACTCACGAATGAAAGAACTCACGAATGAACGAACTCACGAATGAACGAACGAACGAATGCACTCACTCACTCACTCACTCACGAACGAACGAACGAACGAACGAACGAACGAACGAACGAGCGAGCGAACTCACTCACTTTGTTCACTCACTCACTCGCTCTATATTCTTTCTGATTAATCTTCTTTGGAATAGAAACATCCTCTGAATCAAACTTCCAACTTGTCTCACGCACTCACTCCCTAAGAATATAAGAATATGAGAATAAGAATAAGATATAAGAAAAAGAATAAGATATAAGAATATAAAGAATTACTCACTCACTCACTCACTCACTCACTCACTCACTCACTCGCTACGCTCGTTCGTTTCGTAATAAGAATGCCCATACAATACCCACCCAAACACCACACCCATATCAATTCTCAATAACGGGCGTGTGGTCTAGTGGTATGATTCTCGCTTTGGGTGCGAGAGGCCCTGGGTTCAATTCCCAGTATGCCCCGTTTTCATTTTTATTGGTTATATCGAACAGAACCACCCAAACACTCCATTCCACACATAAACCTACAATTGAGATACTCATTTTTCGATGATGTTTATTGCTTATGTTTTGGTTTCCCCTCAACATGTCACCTAGTTACGCTTACTTAAAAACACCAAACAAAGAAACCTTTGGAACAGTCAGACTAAACCCATTTGGATAATCAAAAGAATCAAAAACTGGTTTAAATACCAAATCAACCTTTTCATAATAAATTCCATGAATCATCAAACTTTCAAGACTTGGAAATAAACCACTCAAATACTTCACTATAGGTTCAAGTTGATGAACAATATATGTAGTGACCAAATTATCAATATTCATAGGGTTAATACCTTTTGAATCATTTACTAAATCACAATCACAATGATCATTTTCATGAAAGCCATGATGTAAAGTATGAGGTTGACCTTTATAGATTGGATAATTTGAATATTTTTGAATTTTTTCTTTAATTGGAATACAAACTTCTCTATCAGTTTGTAAACGACCAAGGATATAACCAATTAAGTAATAAGCTGATTCTGCATCAATTCGAGGGTCTTGATCAATATTTTGAATTGATATTTCTTTAATTGGATGGAATTGATTTTTAAGTTCAATAAGAACTTGATCACATCCATTACAATCACATGAATGTAAAAGAGATTCATAAAAATCAGGTCTATAATATATGAAACTAGTTAAGAAATCACATAATTGTAAAGTTTTTAAATTTTTTAGATTTGATAAGCATCCTTCAAAGAATGATTCAATTAACTTTTCATTTAGTTTATTTAAATAATCCAGTGACATTGCCATACTTTGATCAAACATTTTAAATCCAGGGGTTGAAAAATCAATTGTTAATCTGGTTAATTTACTTAATGAATTTATGAATATCCCAACTGGACTAATGATATTATCGAGCATTTGATATGGTCTTAACCATTCTAAATTCGGATACGATTCCAACTCAAAACTTAAAAGATTAGGTAATCCCTTATGTTGAGAAGAGAATTTAGTAAAGTCAACAAAAAAGTGTTCAAAGCATCGACAATTATTATGATTACTTTCAACGCAATCAATCTTTAAGAATAAAGACAGAAGGTTTGTTAGGTTGATTTTATTATGTATAACCGAAAATTGAAGACGTTTATCAAGTTTTTTTAAATAATCTCGTACCTCTTCATGATCCGTTGATGTATCAAACGTTTCGGAATGACAATGAAAGATACTAAGACCTTTCAATGTCATTTTCCAATCCTGATCAATAAGTTTGATCCTCTTGATAAGCTCCATACCAAGTTGATTAGTGGTACTGCAACTAAAAGTGAGGAGATTATTCAATGAATGGAAAGGATAAGATGATAAATCGAATATAAAATCTTGATCCAAATCCATTTCATTTAACATAAAGAATAGATTAGCTAATCTTTGAGGAATATTTGGTTCATACAAATCTTCGATTTTAGTAACAAATAACTTAAAAATCCGATTTCGAATGTTTTTATTCTTAAGAAATTTCGTTAGTTTGACAACCCCACTGAGAAAGTCAACAAATGTAACATGCAAAAAATTCAACTCATTACAATTCCGTCCAAAAAATTCAACAATCATACTCTGGATACCGTTGATATCGATCTCCTCAGTTATATGACACTTGTCAAACACAAAAAACTTGATTTTTTGAATAAGCTTGGGATTGGTATGAAGCGAAGTGATGAAGCCAATGAGATTGGGTATCGAAAAAATAAGACTAGAATCCATGAATTTTAGCCCATAATTGGTGAGGTAGTTGTGTTTGATTGATTGATTTAGTTGTGTTGGTGTATTGTATTTGGTGATTTTGTTAGTGGATGCGTGTTTATGAAGGGTATGTGATATGTGGTCTGGGTGATTTTCGTGATGTTGGTGATTTTCGTCATCGTGATTTTCGTCATGGTGATTTTCGTCATCGTGACTTTTATCATGTTGATGCGTTTTATCATTTTGGTGACTTCTATCATTTTGGTAACTTCCATCATTTTGGTCATTTCCATCACTATACACCTTAACCATTTCATCTCCATCTTTATTATCCTCTTCATTATTCACATTATTCGCAAACTCCGCATCAATTATCACAGTAACCCTCTTGTATAATCGTGTTATAGCCAAAGGATACATCAAACTGCATGTTTTGGCAAGATTAACCAAGTCAAACTGATCGACATGGTCAAACACTTTTTCTAGTATATACCCTGGAAGTTGTATAGCAATCAGTTCATTTGGTTGGTTGACTCGTTTGGTATTGCCTCCAAATAGTTGAGAGGTTATAGACTGGGGTATATTCAATGAAGCAGCCTCGATATTATAGTTGGAGCTTTCCCCAGGGTGAGCTTCTGGGTTGTGTGTGGGGTGGTTGTGTTCGTGGGTTTCATGGGGTTGTTCTTGGAGCTTGGAGAGACATGACTGTAATATCAGGTATTTGAGCTTGTAGTCATCACCTGTATCGTGGAGGTTCATAGTGATTTTCTATTCTTTGCATTATTGTGGGGGTGGTTAAATAGGGGTAAAAAGAAATGGGACGATCGAGCGAGCAAGCGAACGAGCGAACGAGCAAGCGAACGAACGAGCAAACGAACGAGCAAACGAACGAGCGTAGCGAGTGAGTGCGTGAGTGAGTGAGTGAGTGAGTGAGTGAGTGAGTGAGTGAGTGAGTGAGAAATTCTCTTATATTTTTATCTTATTCTCATATCTCATTCTCATATCTCATTCTCATATCTTTTATTCGTAGTGAGTGTGTGAGTGAGTGTGTGAGTGAGTGAGTGAGTTCATGACTTTGCTCGTTCGTTCATTCGTTCTCTTGTTCGTCCGCTCGTTCGTTCAGTTCATGACTTCGTTCGTTCGTTCGTCCGTCCGTTCGTTCGTCCGCTCGTCCGCCCGTTCGTCCGCCCGTTCGTTCGTGAGTTCGTCCGGTCGTTCGCTCGTTTGGTCGTGTATTCGTTAGTTCGTAAGTAGCAAATAAGGTGACTGAAGAGGACGATTCGTAGATATTATTTTCGCAGCCAATGCTGTGAGTGCGTGAGTGCGTGCGTGCGAGAGTGAACGAGTTCGTGAGTGAACGAGTTCGTGAGTGAGTGAATGAGTGAGTGAATGAGTGAGTGAATGAGTGAGTGAATGAGTGAGTGAGTGAGTGAGTGAGTAAGTGAGTGAGTGAGTGCGTGAGTGAGTGAGAAATTCTCTTATATTTTTATCTTATTCTCATATCTCATTCCCATATCTCATTCTCATATCTTATATTCTTATATTCTTATATTCTTATATTCTTATATTCTTAGTGAGTGAGTGAATGAGTGAGTGAGTGAATGAATGAGTGAGTTCGTGAGTGAATTCGTTAGTTCGTTCGTTCGTTAGTTCGTTCGTTCGCTCGCCCGTTCGTTCGCTCATTCGTTGGTCCGTTCGCTCGTTCGTTCTTTCGATCGTTCTTTCGTTCATTTGTTTCGCTCGTTCGTTCAGTTCATGACTTCGTTCGTGAGTTCGTGAGTTCGTCCGCTCGTTCGTTCGCTCGTTCGTTCGCTCGTTCGTTCGCTCTTTCGTTCGCTCTTTCGTTCGTTCGATCGTCCGCTCGTTCGCTCGTTCGTGTATTCGTTCGTTCGTGTATTCGTTAGTTCGTAAGTGGCAAATAAAGTGACTGAAGAGGACGATTCTTAGATATTATTTTCGCAGCCAGTGCTGTGAGTGAGTGAATGAGTGAGTGAGCGAGCATGCGAGCATGCGAGTGCGAGTAAGTGACTAAGTGAGTGAGTAAGTGAGAGTGGCGAACATTTGAGTTCGTGAGTGAGTGCGTTCGCTCGTTCGCTCGTTCGTTCATTCGATCGTTCGATCGTTCGTTCGTTCATTCGTTTCGCTCGCTCGTTCTTTCGTTCCGTTCATTCGTTCATTCGTTCATTCGTTCATTCGTTCATTCGTTCATTCGTTCGATCGTTCGTTCATTCGTTCGTGAGTGAGTCCGTGAGTTCGTTCGTACGTGAGTTCATAAGTTCGTGAGCTCGTGAGCTTGTGAGTTCGTAAGTTCGTTCGTGAGTTCATGACTTCGCTCGTTCGTTCAGTTCATGACTTCGCTCGTTCGTTCGTGAGTTCGTCCGCTCTTTCGTTCGCTCTTTCGTTCGTTCGCTCGTCCGCTCGTCCGCTCGTTCGTCCGCCCGTTCGTTCGTGAGTTCGTCCGGTCGTTCGTTCGTTTGGTCGCTCGTTCGCTCGATCTTTCGTTCGTTCATTCGTTCATTCGTTCATTCGTAAGTAGCAAATAAAGTGACTGAAGAGGACGATTCGCATATATTATTTTCGCAGCCAATGCTGTGAGTGCGTGCGTGCGTGAGTGAACGAGTTCGTGAGTGAGTTCGTGAGTGAGTAATTCTCTTATGTTCACATATCTTATCCTTATATTCTTATATTCTTATATCTTATTCTTATTCCCATATCTCATTCCCATATCTCATTCCCATATCTCATTCTCATATCTTATATTCTTATATTCGTATACTCTTATATTTATTTGAAATCACCCAAAATGAATAAGAACAAGATATAAGTGAGTTTGTGAGTGAGTTTGTGAACGAGCGAAGAGTGATTGAGTGAGTTTGTGAGGTTTGATCCAACGCACTCACGCACTCGCTCGTTCGTTCGTTCGTTCACAGGAGCGAAGCGACTCGATAAGATGTGTAAACTGCTGCGAAGCGACTCGATCTCACAAACTCACTCGATGATGTAACCTTGCGCAAATGTTTGGTTGCAATTTTTGGTTGCGATGTTCGTTTGCAATGTTCGTTTGCAATGTTCGTTTTTAATGTTCGTTTTTAGTGTCTGCTTCTGTATTAACATTACCCCATGCTATATTGATGTTATTCTGTTTAAACATGTTATTCTACACTGGAACGTTGGTAGCCTGAGCGAAGCGAGTGAGTGCGTGAGAGTCTGAGAAAGTGAGTGCGTGAGTGCAAGTGAGTGAGTGCGTGGGTGAATGCAAGTGAGTGAGTGAGTGAGTGAGTGCAAGTGAGTGAGTGCGTGGGTGAATGCAAGTGAGTGAGTGAGTGAGTGAGTGCGTGAGTGCATGAGTGCAAGTGAGTGAGTGCGTGGGTGGGTGCAAGTGAGTGAGTGAGTGAGTGAGTGAGTGAGTGA
>JAKUAJ010000006.1:112078-168475 GCA_030562865.1 Kodamaea lidongshanica (nom. inval.) | reverse complement strand
GTGAGTGGGTGAGTTCATGACTTTGCTCGTTGGTTCGTTCGTTCGCTTGTTCGTCTGCTCGTTCGTTCAGTTCATGACTTCGCTCGTTCGTTCGTGAGTTCGTGAGCTCGCTCGTTCGTTAGTTCGTTCGTACGTGAGTTCACAAGTTCGTGAGTTCATAAGTTCGTGAGCTCGTGAGTTCGTGAGTTCGTGAGTTCGTAAGTTCGTTCGTGAGTTGATGACTTCGCTCATTCATTCAGTTCATGACTTCGTTCGTTCGTTCGTCCGCTCGTTCGTTCAGTTCATGACTTTTCTTGTTCGTTCGTGAGTTCGTTCAGTCCATGACTTCGTTCGTTCGTCCGCTCGCTCATTCAGTTCATGACTTCGTTCGTTCGTGAGTTCGTTCAGTCCATGACTTCGTTCGTTCGTCCGCTCGCTCATTCAGTTCATGACTTCGTTCGTTCGTGAGTTCGTGAGTTCGTGAGTTCGTTCATTTCATGACTTCGTTCGTTCGTGAGTTCGTTCGTGAGTTCGTTCGTTCGTTCGTTCGTTCGTCCGCTGGTTCGTCCGCTGGTTCGTCCGCTCGTTCATTTTCATGGCCCATTTTCTTATCTCACCATTTTACATCATCTCATTTCATATATCCTTCAACTCATTCAAATGAATTCGTTATTGATCTCATTTTGTCTTTGTCCAAGTCTCAATGATTTTCATCTCATGATTCATACTCTCAATTATTGTACTCTCACTTGTACTGTCAATGACTACGAAATTCGCACCCAAACTTTCTCAGTCAGTTAATGCAATGAACGTTAAACAACGGCAACGTTTAATGCTTAAAGATTTCAATAACCAATCAGCTTCCCTGATTTATTAAAGCAAATGAATATTTATCATGATTGTGATACCTTCCATGACTGAACGTTTCATGACTATGTACCTTCCATGTCTGAAGTTTTCATGACTATGTACCTTCCATGACTGAACTTTTGATATATATCATACTTTGTGCATTATACGCTTCAACACTTCACATTCATTAAAACTGAATATGCAAATACCAGGTATAGGCAACTAAATGTATGCAAATAACATTAAACGCTTAAAAGTATATATTCAGAAGCTACGCAACATAAAACGAACGAGTGGACGAACGAGCGAAGTGAATGAGTGAGTGCGTGAGTGAGTGAGTGAGTGAGAACAACTCACAAACTTGCAAGTCCAAACCAAAGTAACGAGCGAACGAGCGAATGAGCGAATCATGTACAAATTAACAAACAAATCCATAAAACGTCACAAACTGACAAGCAGTTCATACAGCCTGATATACAAACAAATATTCAAACATGTACAAATTGAAAATTGACATGTAAATTCATGCACTCATAAAAACTCAAACTTACGTATACAAATTGACATACAAGTTCGTAGATTCTTAGTTACGAAATACAGTTTCAGGATATGAAGTTGGGTGCTTGAGAAATAGAAATAAGTGTTATTCACTCACTCGCTTCGCTTTCATATCAAGGGGGGACCCTTGGGAATTGGTTGCAAAAAATCATTCTGGATGAGATTTTCACCAAGGGGGGACAATCATTCTGGATGAGATTTTTACCAAGGGGAGACCATTGAGAAATAACTGCAGAAGAGATGTTTTTGAGAGTGTACGTAATATAAGCTCTCAAGTGGTGCTCACAAGAACAAATGAACAAATGGACAATCACAGAAGTGACGAGATGTGAAATAAGTGAAAAGGGTACTCAAAAAGTTTATTCACTCACTCGCTTCGCTCGTTCGTTCGTTCGTTGGAGATCTGGAAATTAAACATACGCACTCACTGTGCAAGCTTTAATAAATCTTGTGCTATAATCATGCCATTTAGAGTATGAAATGCAGTCCTATGGAAAACACTGAGTTATTCGTCAAGCAAAGGAAATGCTACGGGGATTCAAGAATTCATACATGACATCCTAACACCAGAGAATGAGTCTTATATCTTATTCTTATTCATTTGGCGTTATTTCAAATACTTCTCCAAAGTCAATTTATATCAACTTCCAAAGGTCCCCCTTGGTGAGAATTCTCAACTATTCAATTTCCAAGGGTGTGTAACGAAACACTTTCTACTATTCGATTTGAATGAACATTTATAATTCAATACTTTTTGAGTAAGCAGTAATTGCAGAGTAATTGCAGAGTAGTCGCAGAGTATTTGCAGAGTATTTGCAGACTTGCAGAGTATTTGCAGACTTGCAGAGTATTCGCAGACTCTCAGATTAATTGTTCAAACACTCACTCACTCTGCTCGTACTCTCACTCGCTCATTTGTCGCACTATAAATTTGCAGCCTCAGTTGCACTCACTCACTCTGCTCGTACTCTCACTCGCTCATTTGTCGCACTATACGTTTGCAGCCTCAGTTGTACTCACCATCACTCCTTCTTCTGAACAAATGAGCGAAGCGAATTTGTGAGTGAGATTGTGAGTGAATTTGTGAATGAGTTTGTAAGTGGATTTGTGAATGAGTTTGTAAGTGGATTTGTGAATGAGTTGTGGATTTGTGAGTGAGTTTGATAGTGCATTAGCGAATTATGATCTTAAAGTAACCTATATTACTCATGGAATTATGCGTATGAACACATCTATATTCATGGAATTAAACTTGTGAGCTTAGATCCAATTTCAATTTCTGAAACTTTTAAAACCATTACAAGACACACTATTTCAGTGAGTGTGTACGTTTGTGCGTGAGTGAGTGAGTTAGAACAAACAAAATGAGTTCGTTCGTTCGTTCGTTCGTGAGCAAGTGCGAATAACCATTGCAAACTCCAACTGAACCAGAGTGTCTCCAGAGTGTCTCCAGAGTAAATAAACTAGAGCGGTTCTCAAGGCCTTTTGAAGCTATGGTGATTTTATCCAAATGTCCCTCTAAATGTTTGACTAACCTCTATAGACCCGTACTGCAAAAATGGTTACAATTAGTATTGAATAAAATTATATTCATTCGAAACAATACGTATTGAATTCATAACGTTACATAAAGAACTCACTCGCTTCGCTCGGACTCTGCCAGATAGTGACTGATAAATTGACTACAATGGGGAATTGGTACTTGAATCCTGTAAGCGAACGAGCGAACGAGCGAACGAGCGAACGAGCGAACGAGCGAACGAGCGAAGCGAGTGAGTGAGTGAGTGAGTGAGTGAGTAGCAATTTTGATCCGAACTATCGCTTGCTCACGCACGCACGCACTCACCAACTCACCAACTCACTCGCTTTGCTCGTTCGCTCGTTCGCTTGTTCACAATTAGTATTCAATTCAACAAGTATTGAAAAGTATTCAAAAACAACACTCACTCACTCGCTTCGCTCATGAGTTCGCTCGTTCGTCTACATTCTTCATAGCAACCATTAATTAAACTATCCATTTAATCGTATTCCAAAAACACGGTAGTAGCCTTGACAGAACAATAAGCAAGCAAACCGTTTTCACCCATTTCTCTACCAATACCACTCATCTTGGTACCACCGAATGGCACAAGAGGACTGGAACCATTGTAGTGGTTAATCCAAACGTTACCGTTGTCGAGGGCAGCAGCCATCTTGTGAGCAGCGTTCAAGTTTTCAGTGAAAACAGAAGCACCCAAACCATAAGTAGTGTTGTTAACCTTTTCAATGGCTTCTTCATCAGTGGAGTACTTGAGCAAGAGAAGAACTGGACCAAAGATTTCTTCCTTAGTGATTCTCATGTCTTCGGTAGCACCACTGAAAACAGTTGGTTTGATGTAGTAACCCTTGGAGTAGTCACCTTCAGTGAGGGCTTCACCACCGAGGATAACCTTGGCACCTTCTTCTTGACCAATCTTGATGTAGTTCAACACTTTGTCGTATTGGACTTTAGAAACCAATGGTCCAAAGACGGAATTGTCAGCAAAGTTGTCGTAGTTGTTGTACTTGTTCTTGATGTATTCAACCAATTTAGCTGAGAAATCGTCATAAATGCTTTCGTGGATGTAAACTCTTGAAGTGGCGGTACAGATTTGACCTTGGTTAATCATGACACCTTGAGCAGCGAACTTAAGGGTGACATCATAGTTAGCATCTGGTCTAACGATAATGGCAGATTTACCACCACATTCTAAAGTAACAGCCTTCAAGTTGGAAGAAGCAAGCTTTTGGATGGTTTGACCGGTGGCAGTAGAACCGGTGAAAGCAATCTTGGCAACATCCATGTGAGCAGCCAATGGAGCACCAGCAACGGCACCGTAACCGGAAATAATGTTAACCACACCAGGTGGGAAACCGGCAGCAGCGATACCTTGAGCAAGGTACAAAGCAGATAATGGGGTGATTTCGGAAGTCTTGACAACCACACAGTTACCGGCAGCAACAGCTGGGGCAATCTTCCAAGTACACATCAACAATGGGAAGTTCCATGGAATGATGGCACCACAAACACCCATTGGTTCATGGGAAGTGTAAATTAATTTCTTTGGGTCAGCGTGGATGTTCTTACCAGCTAATTTGTCGGCCCAACCGGCATAGTATCTAACGGCTTGGACAGAGTCAGCAAAGTCACCTTCGGCAACAGTGTATGGCTTACCGACATCAAGAGCTTCAATTGCACGAAGAACATCAGCGTGTTGTTCCATCCAGTCGGCAAATCTGAGCATGATGTTACGCTTTTCGGTAGGCAAGACTCTCTTCCAACCAACCAAAGCTTCCTTAGCAGCTTGAACGGCCTTGTTAACATCGACTTCATCAGCTTCGTAAACGTAACCAATGGCTTCACCGTTCACTGGGTTGATGGAGTTGAAGGTCTTTCCACTTTCAGATGGAATGAACTCGTTGTTGATGAACAAACCAGCTGGTTGGGTGTAAGTGACACCGTTAGGAGCGGTAACTTCGTAGGACAATGGTTGGGACATGTTTAAATCTGTTTCTGATTTACTAAGAATATGTGCAGATTCCATACTATTTATACTTGGCCCTCAACTGCGGAGTCCTCACCGCGTGGCAAATTTCCTGGTTCTCCTCCCATTATACAAAAAAAAAAAAAAATGTAAGGGACGGCACGAGTCACCTGACGTTTATGGGTATTGAATGGTTTAATATGACTAGTTTAGGGAAGGTTGGGTATGTTTTGACTAGGTTGATTGTAGTTGACTATGCCCATGATGGTACTGGAGCTGTTTGAAATGAATTAGTAATCCTGGATTTGTAATGAGTATCAAGTTTGATTGCTGATAAATCATTCAGAGGTTTGTTCCGCAAATGAGATTCCGCTAGTGGAAAACTATGGGGAACGTGGTTTTCTGCGTGTAATTACGAGACATAAGGGGTTGGTTACATGGTTTAGTATTGATGTTTGCTTTGTTGGTGCTTGACTTTTTGGTGTTTGAGTATTGATGTATGGCTAATTGGTGTATTGGCTAATTGATGTATTGGTTTATTGGCTTATTGGTGATGTTGGTTCCATAAACCATGATTAATAAGTGGCTGACAGTAATTGTCTCTTTGACAAATCAAAGAAAGGATCGAATTGCCTTTTTGGGATAATATCCGTGTAGCCTTGAACCATTTCGGTCTCAGTTCGCATAAAAGCACCGAATCAGAAAGTGCGCAAAGAATTGCCTAACATGGAGGTGTACCAAACGTCTCAACCTGTCATTAGTAATGTGGATTACGTCACATGGAAAACGCGCTAATGTGGAGAAATATTCAAAGGTGATAAGAGGTATAGAGGAGGCAAAAATGAGACAATTGAGAGATGATATTAAGAGACGGTAATAAGAGACGGTAATAAGAGACGGTAATAAGAGACGATATTAAGAGACGATATTAACATACGTAGATATTAACATACGTAGATATTAACATACGTAGATATTAACATACGTAGATATTAACATACGTAGATATTAACATACATAGATATCATGCTTGTTCACAGATCCTTATCTTTCTCTAACATGTTGAGCAACGCTATTTCTTTGCTAATTTGGTAGATTCTTACAAAATTAATACCATGTGTGTTGCTTCATGTCACAAATAACTTCAATCATTTATATGCAAAGCACTGTGAGTCTTTTGATTTTGATAAACTACGATGGTTTGATTGAGGTCTAGACCCGTACCGCAATTGGTGTATTTCATTTTTTTGACATGCTCGAACATCCGCATAGTTAAGGTTGATGGGTAGCTTTACTGTAGATCAAGTTTATGTAATGAACCGGGATATGGAGTAATACTATTCGTATACTATTCATATACTGTGTTACAGGCTTTATGCTTAATATTATGTCATTACCCATATTGTCCATGACTGCCGTTGCCATAATACATACCGCCCGAGTGAAACGCCTCTTACATACCTTAGAGCACGCCTGGTAGTTTCCTTTCCATACTCACTCACTCGCTTCGCTCGTTTGAGTGAGTGGGTGAGTTCGCTTGTTCGCTCGTTCGCTTGTTCGTTCCTTCGTGAGAACGAACAAAGTGGGTGAGTTCTTGTGTGAGTTCGGACGAAGCAGAACACAAAGTTTACATTACTTATAGAGTACATATCAAGTGAAATGTTTATACATGACAATCTCGACACATTACCATTTCGATACATGACGATCTGTATATCTCTCACTCAATATCTCAATCTCACTGGCTTTGCTCGTTCGTACTATAAATTCGTTGCTCACTCAATATCTCAATATCTCACTCGCTTTGCTCGTTCGTTCTAAACATAGAATTCGTTGCTCGCTCACTCTCTCGCTTCGCTCGTTCGTTCGCGCCAGAGCTACACCCAGTATGTTTGTTTTTCGAACATTAGATGGTACTTACCGCCCGGTAGGCCTATGGATTGCCTGTCCCAAGATCGAAAGTCATCCCAAGAACAGTACCATCAATTTGTCTCCACAATTCGTAACATCCCGGATAACCCCAGTCACTTTGATCCTAGAGTCAGACACCATCAAGCTATAAGTTTGAACATCGAGCCCTAATCAGGTTAGTCCTAGATTCTCACAAAACCGAAATGCTAACATATACTCTAATCGTATACTCTATTTATATACTATTTATATACTATTTATATACTGTTCATGTATTTTTCATGTACTAATGATGTGCTATTCATATACTATTTATATACTATCTATATACTATTCATATACTATTGATATACTATTCATAGTACTGCTTCGCAGCACTACTCATATAGTATACTATTCATAGTACTGCTTCGCAGCACTACTCATGTAGTATACTATTCATATACTAATGGTACTATTAACAGAGCTTCCTTAGTCATTAATCACCTTTCATTCTGCATTCATTACTTGCTGGCGGACTTGCCGTTTTGATGCCAAAATCGTTGCTCAATTGGCTTTGGAATTATGCTTGCAATCCATAATATTCTGTTTGCATTTGTGAGTAAAGTATAAGACACCATTCAATTCGAAAAGCAGAGTATTATTGAAGCTTTATGATAATATATTGCTTAACCAGAATGAATCTATGGTACTGTTCAGGGTGAATGATCAACTAGGTTAAACTGTACATGACTCAAGAGTATTATTCATCAAGAGCTCGATCGAGATATGATTCAACTTTAGTTATTGGATTAAAATCAGATTGAGGGGATTAAATCGGTATTCACAAACTAGCACAAATTAGCTGTAACTATTCACTACCATTCGCTACTATTCTCTAACACTACGCTACTCACTCACAGATTATTCGCACTCTGAAAGCATTTTGTCTGAAACTTCAACTCTCAAATCGTCACTCCGAAGCTCATAAACACTTTTAACTTGAATAAGATTTAAAACTACACTTGAATACACGTGCTAACCACCTGCGAAACTCCTGGCTTCTCAATTCCTTCAGTTTCATATGGTTTATTTCAATATGATTCGTAAATCTGTTCGCAAGCTAAATTTTCAATGATTAGGCTGGGAATCTTCCTTTGAACTGTATCCCTTAACAAATGGCTCAAAAGATTTACCCAACCTACAATGATAGCAAATGTGGGAGAAGAATTTAAAGTTATAATCATTACAATGGGTATAAATTCACTGTTATAGAAGGTGATAACTTTATCACAAGCCAACAACTAGGGAAGGTCTGTGGTGGATCTTGCACATGCTACACTTGTTTTAGTGGATCGGAATTACAGAATCTGATGATGAGAATGATATTCATATAGTATTTATATGCACTATAGTATTCGTATACTATTCATATACACTATAGTATTCGTATACTATACATATACTATACATATACTATACATATACTATACATATACTATACATATACTATACATATACTATACATATACTATACATATAATATTATACTATTCATATGATATTCATAGCACTGCTTCGCAGCACTATTCATGTACGGTACTTTTAATCCTTTTGGTTGCATAACCAAACTGACCGATTATCAACTGATGCAGGTCAAATAGGTCAAATCTATCAAAACATCGATTGAATAACTTAATATCCAAAAGGAGGCGATTTCAACTGAAAATACACAACCATGCAACTTTACACAGCAATGAGCAAAGCGAGAAATAGAGTGGATATGGTATTTAAGGATGGCTATTGTTGCTTTACAAAGATGCGAGGAGCAAAGTGAAACTTGGAGTGAAGTGACATGGAACGAAGTGACTACAACCAAGCGACTCTACAGCGAAGCGACTTTGTTCAAAGTGACTGCGAAGTGACTGTGCGGTGACTGTGCGAGGTGACTGTGCGAGGTGACTGTGCGAGGTGACTGTGCGAGGTGACTTTGTTCGAATTTACTGCGAAGCCACTTGGACCGAAACACTTGGACTGTATTGAGTGTAGAGCAAATCTCTTCCAGATCTTCAACTTTATATTCGACACGTGAGTATAACGTTTTGACGTTATACTAACCATAATTTCTCAAACAAACTCTCAACTCACTCGTACACTCTCAAACTCTCAACTCACTCGTACATGTACACTCAAACTAGTTTGCACTCTCAAACTTTCAAACTCGCTTCGCTCGTTTGCACTCGCACAGCCCTCATTATTTAAATCACCTGGATTATCTTTTATATCATGGTGATATAATATGCTGGTCAGTTGGAGCGATTTTTTATCAATACATGTAGAGATATGTTTACTAGATAGCCATGAAGTGGAATTGAGGGGCTCGATCGAATGTAGTAAACCTCTAAAGAACCAATCCCGGTGATGATCTGGAACGAGCTTGGGGTTGGTTGTGAATTAAACTGGTGTTTAGCAACTAATATGCAGGGTTTTTAGGAAACTTCCACACATTGGTTAATTGAGCGAATCAGGAAACTTGTATATCAGCTCACTTGGAGAATTACTTTAAACAGGGCTAGGTTGTTAGTTTGGGCATTTGAGCACCAAACATTATCAAACCGAGCGAACAAGCGAACTCACGCAGTCACTCACGCATGCACTCACGCAGTCACTCACATACTCACATACTCACTTACTCACGCACTCACGCACTCACTCGCTTCGCTCGTTCCTCTTTATGTTGATGTAGATCCTATTAAATAAACTACATAATCACCATCCAAGTCATTAACGGATCTGAATCACCCACCAACTTACAAGTACAGTTTTCTAAATCATAGAATTTCCGTTCAAATCAAAAGAATTCACCACTCGAGAACGCACTCACTCGGACTCTATTCCAAGTTTTCGTTTGCTCGTTATGGTGTTTTGCAGCAATATTCTATAATACTCGCTTCACTTCTTATGCAGCTTTGTAGATATTAATCTAAAACTCTCTGCAGCAATGTGGATACCAAGCCTGATGACTGTTTTTTCGCAACTCACTCATGAACTCAGTCACTCAGTCACTCAGTCACTCAATTACTTTTTGCTCGTTTTCACCACTCACTCAATCACTCGCTTCGCTCGTTTGTTCGGTCAATTAATCGCTTGGTGGCCATTTGGAGTTGTTAACAAAGTTGATTCGTTGTGATTTAAAAGTCGCTTCGTCCCAAAGCTGCTTCGAAGCTATTGTCAAGTTGATTGTTTGTTCTGTTATTGCGGTACGGGTCTTTGGAGGTACAACCAACTTGATCTGCCAACTTGACATCCTAAAACTACCAAACAGTTCTTCAAGTTTGATCCAATTAACTACACTAATTGACTACACTAATTGGCTACACTTTACTAGTCTCGCCACTCAACCCTCAAGATAAGGGCACGCGCATACAAATTAGCTGACAAATATGCATAGCTAATTTCACCAGAAATTAGCATATAGCAAACCCCTACAACTATAGCAAATCTCAACTAATTGCATAGCATCAACTATAGCATTCCAACTAATATCTCACATCTCCCTTATGAACTTTGGAAACTTTAGCAAAAGCTCAGCTCATAATGAGTTTCGTAGTGATACATTCACAACCCCAACCCCCACCATGTTTGAAAGCTTGGTGCTGGTTTCAACAGGCGACGCCGTTTACAATGAAGACACAACCACATCCAACTTGGAGCTTAAGGTTGCCCGGTTAGCCGGTAAAGAGGCCGGGCTTTTTTGTGTGTCTGGAACCTTGGCCAACCAGATAGCTCTCCGAGTAAACTTACAACAACCGCCTTACTCGGTCATGTGCGACCACCGAGCACATGTTTTCCTGAACGAGGCTGGAGGGCTAGCCACTTTATCGCAAGCCATGGTTCAGACCATAATTCCTCAAAATGGCAATTACTTAACCTTGGACGATATACTTCAAAATTTCATTCCTGATGATGGAGAAATTCATTCGGCTCCAACAAAGGTGATATCCTTGGAAAACACCTTGCATGGGATGATCACGCCTGTTGATGAGATCAAACGAATCTCCTCCTTTTGTAAGCAAAACCAAGTCAAACTTCATTTGGATGGAGCTCGTTTATGGAATGCCAGTGTAGCCACAGGCGTAACTATCCAAGAATATTGCTCTTACTTTGATAGTGTTTCTCTTTGCTTATCTAAAACATTGGGAGCTCCCATCGGGTCCGTATTGGTTGCAAATGCTTCATTCATAAAGAAGGCAAACCATTTCAAGAAACAAAATGGAGGTGGAATCAGACAATCAAGTATCTTAGCTGCCATGGCCTCTGTCGCTATCGATGAAAACTTTTCCAAATTGGCCTTGACCCATGAAAGGGCTGCAAAATTGGGCAAATTATGCCAAGAACGCGGTATCTTATTGGATCATCCAGTGGAGACAAACTTTGTATTTATCGACATCCCTGGTAATAAAATGAACCCGGATTATTTTGCTAACTTGGCCAAGCAAGCCGGTATAAATGCTCTGTTGGGAAGAATCACCTTTCACTATCAGCAATCAGAAGAAAGCATAGAAATCGTCACAAAGCTTATTCTAGAAACCTTTGAAGAAGCGCAAAGAAATCCGTATGAGGTGTCCAAGGGGTATAAGTTTTATAATTTATTGAAGCCGGAGGATATGTAATTGGTGTACGTGTGATATTCTTATTCACCAGTTTAATCATTTAGCTGACAATACTATTCAACTATCATACCCTATACTTGCCAGTAGTTCCATAGTTGATATCGCTGAATCTATACATATTACATAAAAATTGTGTACACAAGTGCAACATTAAACGACACTTTTTTCTGCTGAGCTTTATTCTCACCATAGTAATGTGTGTACGTTGAGTTTATCAGTTAATGTGTACGATGAGTTTATCGTGTACGTTGAGTTTATCAGTTAATGTGTAGCGTCTAGTTTGTCAGTCAAGTGTGTTGTCGTAAACCCTTTCGGATTCTGATTTTCCAAGGTAGATTTTATGAGGACTGAAGAGTGTTTCGAACAACCTTGAAGCCCATTTCATGCTAACCTACACCCTTTGGCAAACAGCCAGGTAATAAACTTGGCTTTAATTTCTTGAACTAATCATGAGCTTCATTAACAGGGCACTCCACGACCCTTGTCATCGTAATCATTCCACCCTATTTGCTTCGTTTACGGCCTTCATAATCAAAAATGGCATTCCCAATCTCGGAATTCTCACCTTTTTTCCGTCAAGATTTTCAAGACGAGAACATCCAATCATCAACCGGTATCACACAGTTTAGAGATATATACTAGTAATCAATGGGTTTTCTGGTGACACATTAGGACCGTCATTCAGAGTGATTTTGTAGGTTACTATCAATGAATGAGTAAGTTTTGATAGTGAGCACGTTTCTTTATGGGAAGTTTCTATTCACATAACAAGCCAATCCAGCGATTGTCACTGGAATTGCAACCAAACTCTGAGATGGCTGCGAATGCTCAATTGTTTGAGATACAGTGGTTGGCAATGTACGAATGTATGGTTGTCAGTGTGGTTACTACGTTGGAATGTATGATTATTAACGTGTTCTGCTGCGAAGCAGCATAGGAGCGAAGCGACTTCCCAGATTGTATAACTGCTGCGAAGCAGCACAGGAACGAAGCGACTTTCGAGAATATATAAACTGCTGCGAAGCAGCACAGGAACGAAGCGACTCGATAAGATGTGTAAACTACTGCGAAGCGACTCGATAAGATGTGTCAACTGCTGCGAAGCGACTTATAGAATGTATATCATAAGATTTAGCATTGAGATCATAAACCTCAAATCCAAATGATTATGCTACTCACTCACTCTCTTCGCTTGTTCGTTTGCTCATTTGTTCGTAAAGTCGCTACTCATCATGCTCGTTTTTATACTCACTCATTCACTCACTCACTCACTCAGGCTCGTTTTTATACTCACTCATTCACTCACTCACTCACTCAGGCTCGTTTTTATGCTCACTCATTCACTCACTCACTCACTCATTCACTCACTCACTCACTCATTCACTCACTCACTCACTCATTCACTCACTCACTCACTCACTCACTCACTCACTCACTCACTCACTCACTCACTCACTCACTCACTCACTCACTCACTCACTCACTCACTCACTCTTTCACTCACTCGCTTCGCTCGTTCGCTCGTTTGATAATGTTGCACACTGCACCTGATATAAAAAACCTGTTGGACATGAGATACGACATACCACCCCAGATATCTCATTTTTGATTGCGATTACCATGTTCTGAGGTTCAGGTCTTTAGAAGTTTGCTAGGGAATTGGCTTATTGATTTCTTGGTGAATGGAGTATTAATTTCGCACCCACACATCAATGTCTATTTTTGATGATTCACGGGATTCCTTACAAAACTTTCTAAACTAAAGGCAAACACAGTATCTCTCAATGTCTGATTTTGTCAAAACCACTTACAGCAATAATATGACATCATCCAATATAGGTTACTAATCCCGGAGCCCATTCAAAAAACCTGTTGCGCCTAAACCCTGATTCAAATCATCTCTAGCCTGTTATGAGAAATATAAACCATTACTGGAATCAAACTAAACCCTTTGCATATTATTCTCTCTTGCCTCAACATTCTACAGCGCAGGCAAACCACGTTGTTTGGCAAAGATATTGACGGAATTGGGGGATGCAAATCAGCGTCATCTTACGAACGAACGAGCGAAGCGAGCGAGTGTGTGAGTGCGTTGGATCAAACCTCACAAACTCACTCAATCACTCACTTCGCTCGTTCACAAACTCACTCACAAACTCACTCAATCACTCACTTCGCTCGTTGACAAACTAACTCACAAACTCACTCAATCACTCGCTTCGCTCGTTCGCTCTCACTCAATCACTCGCCTCGCTCGTTCGCTCGTTCGAAAATTGCCAATTTTACAAGCCCTGTGCGACGTTTTAAACAGTCAACAGTATTAGATGGTTCTTACTGTCTGAGTTAAACAGTTGGTTATTTGAAATAACTCTCCTACATCTGTGTCACTATCATCAGTATACGAACGGAGTGACTGGTTACTGGATGTAACATAGTTGACACCAGTGAATCACTTTGAATTAGTACACAAGTGAGTCAACTCAAAAACTCACAAACTCGCTACGCTCGTTTGTTACGCTCGTTTGGATAAAATTACCCTTTTGGGATGGTCCTATGGAGTGTGAGGTGAGACTAATCCTTATCCAAATGAATATAAATAACAGCAAATTGCAACCTTTGGAAACCATTCAAACATGGCTGCTCCAAAGAATAACTCAAACAACAAAGACAATGGTAAAAACCAATACCCCCACGGTGTCCTTCCTTGGGAATGCATCATCGTTTAGGCTGTTGCTTTTGGTTATAGGTCTATATAGCTAATAGATGTTTCTAGTATAAATCATGTAGAGAATCAGCAGTTGATGTTCTGGGTCCAGCTGCTGTAAGTTATGGCCATAAAATTTGGTTAATAAAACAGACAATGACATGAAACACGAACGAGCGAAGCGAGTGAGTAAGTGAGTGCACGAAGAATAAGAATAAGAATGAGCGAAGCGAGTGCTCGAAGAATAAGAATAAGAATGAGCGAAGCGAGTGCTTGAAGAATAAGAATAAGAATGAGCGAAGCGAGTGCTCGAAGCATAAGAATAAGAATCGCTTCGCTCTATGCTGCTTCGCAGCAGTATACACACTGTCAAGTCGCTTCGCTCCTAAATCACTCACTCAGGAGCAAATAATTTAGATGAGGCATAGACAATCAACCATGATTACACTAATCAAGCTCATCTATGTAGTTTCTAAAGCAATTTGATTAAGTTACTAGTTGTTCCCTATGATTTGACAATTTATCTCCATAAGTTGCAATGGAACGAACGTCTCTTTCTCCTCACGAACTCACCATTCGCAGAAGTTTGTACGGCATAAGTTGCTTCGCAGCAGATTATACATATTGTCGAGTCGCAGCAGTACGTTCAGTTGCTTTGCAGAAGTATACACACTGTTAAGTCGCTTCGCTCATTCACCCATTCGCAGCAGTGTATACACACTGTTAAGTCGCTCACTCCACTCGTTACTTTAGGGTGGAGTTTGGCTCAAATGACATGCTGCGTGTGTTTCCCACATTGATTAAACCTTCCCTTGATTAAAGCCATGTTGGGTGGTTTGGTCGTCTTTGACTGAGAAATTTATAATGTAACAACTAAGAGGTTCTTCAAATTTATAAGACAGTCACGAACTCACGAATTCACGAATTCACCAATTCACCAATTCACCAATTCACCAATTCACTCACTCACCAACTCACTCATTCATGCACTCACTCATTCACTCACTCACTCACGCACGCACTCACGCACTCACGCACTCCCTCACTCACGCACTCACTCACGCACGCACTCACGCACTCACTCGCTTCGCTCGCTCGCTCGCTCGTTCGTTCGCACGCTCGTTCGTTCGCTCGCTCGTTCGTTCATGATCTACATCTTCTCCTCCTCATTCACACCCTCCCTCCAAAAACACCTCCATGATGATTTCAACTTTGAGATAGCCTTGCGCCTCTTACACCCTCAAGAACAAGCTAAAATCAACTCGATCTGTACAATAACAACCAGAATCAAAGCCCTATTCTCCAAGCTTCTTCTTCAATATGTGCTCAACTACATGCTACACAAGGTTAGTAAGACCCCATTTGAGCCTTTCAAAAGAATCACATACACATACAATGAGTACGGGAAGCCAGAGCTCCATGGTTCCTGGCCTTGCGCATCCAGACTCCAGTTCAATGTCAGTCATTCCAACAATGTTTCGTGCGTGGGTGTAGAGCTTTCGGAACGAAACACTCCAATTGGGATCGACTTGTCGCATTCCCATCAGGAGGTCTCCCCTACACAATTCATGGCCCAGTTCGAGCCTATATTCCATCCTTGCGAGCGAGATCAACTTGCAGAAATCCATCCCATATCCAGGCGATACCTTGCATTCAACCACTTGTGGACACTCAAAGAGGCCTTTACCAAACTTTTGGGGTGTGGCTTGAACATGGACTTGGCTAGTTTTAGCTTTCAGTTGGGCAAGAGCCTCGTAATGGAAGACCCAAAAAGGCTACATTCTTCTTGTGGGCCCCAAGGTAGTATTCAATACCAGTTACAATGGACCTCCAGCAGTCTAGATGCAACACTGGTGAAGAAAGAATTTTTGGAGAATACCTCAACGGAGTTTTATTGCCACTCTGCTGTGCTTGAGCTCGGAGAGGTTCCAGTGATTATATCTTGTGTTACGGAGAGTCCTATGGTTGAAATTGTACAATTTGGATTGAATATGGAGGATTTAATAACGTATGGTGACAAAGTTGGATAGTCAGCTGACTCTATTGATGGAGAAACGTACTACGTCATCTTTAATAAATATATGTCCTGACTCATATTTAACTCCATTGTAAGAATATAGAAGAATATAACTTGTAGTTTTCATAGTACTCGTACTACTCGTACTTCTCGGACTACTCGTACTTCTCGTGCTTCTCATACTACTTGTACTACTCGTACTTCTCGTACTTCCCGTACTACTCATACTACTCGTACTACTTGTACTTCTCATACTTCTCGTACTTCTCGTTCTTCTCATCCTACACTTCTCATACTACTCAATAAAAACTCAGTGTGCGACTCGTATCTCACAATGTCCTTATTCATCGACAAACACGAGCGATTCTTTAAGCGATGCCTCAACGTGCTACCGCTGAGTGCCCAGTCCGAGGACTCCAACAAGCTTTCGCTCATCTCGTTTTGCCTCCACGGGCTCCTGCTCCTTGGCCGGCTAAACCATAGTGATGAGGAGCGGGCTCAACTCTCCGAGCAGATCATGACCCAATTTCTTATGGACACCAACGAGTACACTGCTTTCCGGGCCACACACTTCTTCAAGAATACGGGGCCCGAGTATGATTTGCCCAACCTCTCGGCCACTTGCTTTGGTCTCTGCTGTTTGTTGGCTCTCAAGTACAACTACATCGAAAGTCTAAACCCGGACAAGATTATGAGCTTCGTGTCCAAATGCCAGATTCTCCAGGGTCCATTGGCCGGCTCCTTCACGCCGACCCTTGGTAGTGACGGTGAACACTTTGGTGAACTGGACTTACGTTTGTGTTACGTTGCCGTATGTATACGTGCCATGTTGGGTAAACCTAAAAAGAACGATATCGATACGGAATTGTTAACCAAATTCATTCTACTGAGAATTCAATACAACGGAGCATTCAGCTCGTCCAACCTCGATGAAGGTCACCTCGGCTTCACTTTTTGTGGTATTGCCTCTTTGAAGCTTCTCGATTACGACTTTTCTAAAAACCCAATCTTCAATACAACAAGAAACTGGCTTGTACACAGACAGGTGAGCTTCCCCCCAGTGATTTTTAAAGGTCAGTCCTACGCCTACTATGACCCTCAAGACACGGGCTCCTTCAATGGCCGCGAAAACAAACTGGGCGATACTTGCTACTCCTGGTGGTGCTCAGGCAGCTTACACCTTTTGGACAACCAGGTCCTCATTAGCATGCAAGAGGCCCAGAATTATCTTCTTCTCAAAACACAAAACGGAATCATGGGAGGGTTCCTGAGGGACCCCAACTCCAACCCGGACCCCTTTCATTCATTTCTCGCATTGGCCAGTCTTTCTTTGTGGGCCAGCAAAGAGTATGGCCTTCTGGAGGTTTGCCCGGAGTTGGTTATTCCCATTGAGCTGAAGAAGTTTTTGGATTTTATTTTGGGTAATGAGTGAAGGTGGGATCGAAGATTTTGATAACCGAATAGTGTTGCGAAGCGGTACTATGAGTAGATTTGGATAACCGGATAGTGTTGCGAAGCGGTACTATGAGTAGATTTGGATAACCGGATAGTGCTGCGAAGCAGTACTATGAGTAGATTTGAGCATATAAATCGGAAACATACAACGAACATACAACGAACATACAGAGATGAATATCAAAGTCTCTCAGTAACACCAATAAACTTTTAATGCACATTCGTAGATTCAAGGTTATTGGTTGGGTCTTAAATGGCTGGGAACAGCACACAAGGTGTGATTTGTGTCGAGAGCTGGTTTGGAATAGTGTAGTGTGGTTTAATGCATGTTGGTGTATGGTAATTGCGATGTAAGGTAATTGTGATGTATGGTAATTGTGTATGGTAATTGTCATGTATGGTAATTGACATGTATGTTACATACGTTCTACAGCTATTATACATAAGGCCATCAACCAACTCTATAGCTATTCATTAATACAATTACCCTAACATTTTCATCGCATTGGCTCAACTCGTGCACTCCACATCAATTCGCAGCAGATTAAATCGCAAAAAATGAGTGAAACACCTCCAAAGGCAAGGGTATCAATCCACCTCTTTTCAGGAGCGTTGGCAGGCATGATTGCTGCCGTGACGCTCCAGCCGTTCGATCTCCTCAAGACACGTGTGCAACAGCAGGACAACGTGTCTGTATTGAAGGAATTGAAGAAAATAGCATCAGTGAAGGAATTATGGCGAGGGACGCTTCCCTCAATGATACGAACGTCTCTTGGAGCTGGTCTTTACTTCACCATACTATCACACACCAGGGAAGTTCTTGCGGAGTACAAGCGTAAACGGGTCAATGTTCAAGACACTATTAGTGCAACCTCGATTCTTCCCAAGTTGTCGCCTTTGGAAAACCTTAGTATTGGCTTTGGAGTACGAGCGGCCGTTGGGTTCTTGACCATGCCTATTACTGTGATCAAAACCCGTTTTGAATCAAATGTCTTTAGTTACAATTCCATCTCTGAGGGTGTTCAGGAAATATACTCCGACAATGGTAATAAATCAGCTCGTAATTTCTTCAAAGGGTCTGTGGCAACCCTAGCCAGAGATTGTCCCTACGCAGGTCTTTACGTCTTGTTTTATGAAGGGTTTAAAAATGAAGTCTTTCCAAACATTTTCCCTGTTGCTTATGGAGGCTTGGTTAATCTGACATCAGCAGTTTTGGCTGCTTCATTGGCTACAATCGCAACCGCCCCATTTGACGCCATCAAAACAAGACTTCAACTTTCAAACCATACTCTGATTTTAAGGGCCACCAACGTGTTACTTAGTGAAAAGGGGGGTGCCCGTAACTTGTTTAGAGGTGTTCTGTTGCGTTTGACAAGAAAGGGGTTTAGTGCAGGTATCAGTTGGTGTTTATATGAGGAGTTGATTAAATGGGATGCAAAGCATAAATGATTATGATCGAGGACTTGTCATTTCTATTTTATTTCTATTTCATTTCCAACCATTATTTATTTTGAGAATACAAATGATGGGTTACTTGATTGTTGCTTGTTCTTTATGCGCATTGGGTTGGGTTAAGGATTGATACTCATTATACTCAGGTGACGTGCTCGTCTATGTTCATTCTTTGTTCACTTGTACATATAAATTTAGACTTGCAAGTATGTTGTAGACTAAGAGCGAAGCGACTAAACGTTATGTATAAACTAGTGCGAAGAAGAATAGGAGCGAAGCGACTTGACAATGTGTATACGCTGCTGCGAAGCAGCATAGGAGCGAAGCGACTAAACATTATGTATACGCTGCTGCGAAGCAGCATAGGAGCGAAGCGACTAAACATTATGTATACGCTGCTGCGAAGCAGCATAGGAGCGAAGCGACAAAACATTATGTATAAACTGGTGCGAAGCAGCATAGGAGCGAAGCGACTTGACAATGTGTATACGCTGCTGCGAAGCAGCATAGGAGCGAAGCGACTAAACATTATGTATAAACTAGTGCGAATGGGTGAAGGAGCGAAGCAACTTGACATTATGTATAAACTGCTGCGAATGGGTGAAGGAGCGAAGCAACTTGACATTATGTATAAACTGCTGCGAATGGGTGAAGGAGCCATGCAACTTGACATTATGTATACACTGCTGCGAATGGGTGAAGAAGCAAATTGACTAAACAAGCTGTATAAACTCTGGCGAAGGAATGAGCTCGTTCCTGAGTGGGTGCTCGGTCGTTCGTTCTTATTTCGCAACTCACTCACTCACTGTTTGTTCACACTCACTCACAAACTCACAGAAATCTCACTCTTGAGCTAACTCACGCAGTCACGAACTAACAAACTCGCTTCGCTCGTTTGTTCTCACTCATTTACTTTGCTCGTTCACAGGTTTGTTCCATGTCGACTGTTGTAAATAATGTGCCTGGCACTAATTAAGGCTAGAGATATTTGTGAGAATGTAACTTGTTTTAAAAAGTATAAAGAATCAAGAGGGTGTGGGTCATAGAAAATGCTCTTGGTGTAATGGGTGTATCGAATGGTTATTTTGAATAAGGAACTTGTAGATTTGGTGATGATATTTTCCAGCTGAATCAGCACATTATGGTTACTTGATAGAACGTATAAACTGCTGCGAAGCTGCATAAGACGAAGCGACCTAACAGAACTTAGAGACTGCTGCGAAGCAGCTTTGGAGCGAAGCGACTTCCCACAAAGTATAAATTGCTGAATTGAATCAGGTTATATGTAAATCACTCATAGGCATAATTTTCATACAACTTGAATGTCTATGATCCTCTTAACAAACCAATTCGAGAAAGATGTAAACCGTCCAATGAATATTGGTAGTACGAAGGAATTGATATGAACCAACTCAAAGAAATTGTTATAGAAGGAGAGATTTTAAAAGTTCTTTGCTCGTTCGCTCGTTCATGAGTTCTTGAGTTCGTTCGTTCGTTCGTTCGTTCGTTCGTTCGTTCACTCGCTCGTTCGTTCGTGAGTAGCGAGTTGTTTTCAAGCTTACTCACTCACATGTACAGGTTGTTAATACAGAGTCGGTGAACAATACAATCGAGGAGTCACAAAAGCCTGTGATTTTGGAATGGTTGAAGCAATAGCAACCGCAACTTATCATTATATAGGAAAAGCATCAATATAAACAATAAGTAGTATCAAGAGAGATTTCTCCAAGGATCATTATATGTCTTTTAGGTTCTTCTAATGGAATCGAGAATGCAACAAACACAACTACAAAGCCAGAGCGAGTATCTATGATGAGATTTTTGGAGTCTATTTGCACCCAGACATTATGCTACGGTCTGTACAAAATTTCATTTTCTACCGTTCGCATTAAGCAAAAGTCAAGAGAGGTGATCATGCAAAGTCAAGTAGTGCCACGAGTAAGCGAAACGCTTTTGGTATCACTTTTAGGGTGCAGTATCAAGTGATTAGTAAAGATAACGTAGTGTCTATTTAGTGGTGATAATCCCATGATATCAAACTCAGCTATTGGATATATCCATGAAATAGCATATTTTTGAATTTGGGTCAAATCTAACAAAAATTGTAAGTTCAGCAAAAGGTTATCCAAAATGATGCTTTCTAAAAAGTTCACACAACGCTTATTATGATCAAACCGATGTCTAACAACGGTATTCATATAGCAATGCTGGGATTCATTTACATTCCGATCATCCATGCGGACATCTAGCATCTTTCGCATACATTTCACCAAGCGATCAGAGTGGTAAATACTTTAAACAAATTAAACCAATCAAGAAAATACCAATTGAGCAGAGTTGTCGAACATAACGGAGATTTTAAAAGTTGTACAGAACAAGCCAACAAGCGAACGAGCAAAGCGAGTTTGTTCGTTCGTGACTAGCGAGTTTTGTTTTCAAGTCTACTCACTCGTTCTCACGTACGCTCTCACGCACTCACTTCGCTCGATGACGAGTACTTGACAATACTTTTTATTAAGATTTATCAAACCTCCAACAGTATACTGATCAATATAAAGAGATCACACGATGTTTAATGTATTCTTTAAAGTTCGTTTAAAGCAAAAATACCCAGCTTGTACATAAGTTACCCAATCAATCAAACTGGTCAAAGAGTAAAAAGAAAGTTCCGATACCGGGAGTCGAACCCGGGTTTGCTCGGTGAAAGCGAACCGTGCTAGCCGTTACACTATATCGGAAGTTACGAGACTTTGGCAACCTTCCAGTATCATTATCACATTGACATAAAAGCCATCTTACTAATGATTATTCAACAAGACTATAAAATTGGAACTTATAGCGTGTTCTGCAATAAAGAATTTGATTATTTTATACGATCAAGGGGCTGAATTTTTTGTTTGTACATTCAGATTTGTTAGTTGTTTTGGTATACTTTGGTCAAAAGGGTCGCTACTCACTCGTTCGTTTGTTCGATTTCGGTACTCATTCGGTTGTTAGTTGTCACTATTCGCTCTCGCACTCGATTCGCTCGTTTGAAGACTTTTCCTTACAATTCAAGAGGATTGATAAACATTCACCTTGTTATAGTATGTACACTTTGTACAAGTTGTGCGAGTACTACGCATACTCAACGAACGAACGAACGAACGAACGAGCGAACGAACGAGCGAACGAGCGAAGCGAGTGAGTGAGTGAGTAAGTGAGTGAGTGAGTGAGTAAGAGTGAGTAAGAGTGAGTAAGAGTGAGTGCGTGAGTGAGTGAGAGTGAGTGAGTGAGAGTGAGTAAGAGTGAGTAAGAGTGAGTGCGTGAGTGAGTGAGAGTGAGTGAGTGAGAGTGAGTGAGTGAGTAAGAGTGCGTGCGTGAGTGAGTGAGTGCGTGAGAGCGTAACTGGGTGAGTGCGTTATGTGTATTCACAAGTGTTCTATTCTCAAGAAGTTAACTTGTGCACTGTGGATAGAGTACTTAGTTATAATGGTTAAGTTTTGCAAGCAAACCCTCAATCACTGTTTATCAAGTCGAGTCACTCACTCGCTTCGCTCAGCGTTCGTGGAACCTCAGTATCAACCACTCTTAGCACTGCTTTGCAGCACTATTCGTTGATAGTCACCCTAGACATTTGATATTGATAATCAACAACAATAAGAAAGTGATTCCACTCTCTTCCAAGCATAAACTCTTGTATTCTTACCAAAATCCATCTCACAGCACAAGGTTCACCAAGCGTAATTATAAAGCTGATTACATGATTATGAAAGATATCATATGATTACATTAAGATGTTATCCTGAAAGAGTCTTTGGAGGTTAGTTCCATTAAACTTTTTCATACTTTTAGTTTCGCCTACTCACTCAGTCAAAGTTCGCTAATCACGAACTCACTCACTCAGTCAAAGTTCGCTAATCACTCACTCACTCACTCACTCACTCCCTCAGTCAAAGTTCGCTACTCACTCGCTCGCTCACTCACTCACTCACTCACTCGCTTCGCTCGTGGGTTAAGACATCACATAGTATCTCTTGGCAATTTCCAAACGATGAATGATTGAATTGATGCCCCAGAATACAATGCCATTGGAAATTCTCGCCTGGTGGTTATAAAGATGTATTTGAATAATTCTACAACCCTCAGATCTGTTTGGGAGCTATGTTGAAAGTATAGTGCAATTTTGTGATTTTAGTACCAAGTTGTCCATTTGTCATTTACTGAATACTCACCACCATCGTAACAATAGCTAACTTACTCCAAGTCAGCCTCACCTCCACTTTAATCTAATCAACTTGACTCAGTTTAAATTTACCCGGAGGTGAGTATAGAGCACTACCTACTGACTCACTCGCTTTGCTTGGATAACCAAACCATGCTCGTTCACTCATTCACTCATTCAAGCACTCACTCACTCACTCACTATTCTTTTGATTTGAATGTAACTTATATGAATTCAATATGATCTCTATGACTTCAATACTAAATGTAATGATTTGATTATGCCCATAAAGTCAATACTATTGATTATCGCGATATACAATGAATTCTGCGCAATAAACACTACGATTACTCTGAAATCAATAATATGAAATACAAACGTATGAAAATCTAATGATAATATTCATTTCAAGATTACCAATTTAGAGCTCACTCATCATAACTTGGAAATTTATAAGTTCAATAAATAAGCAACTACTAGCTTCACAAGCAACCACTCGCTTTACTAGCAACCACTCGCTTTACTAGCAACCACTCGCTTTACTAGCAACCACTCGCTTCACTAGCAACCACTCGCTTTACTAGCAAACTAATCATTAAAATCATCATAGTCATTAAAGTGTTGATGTGTCGAGATGGCCATATGTACTCTATAAGTGATGTAAAATTTGTAGACTGCTTCGTCCGAACTCACACAAGAACTCACCCACTTTGTTCGTTCTCACTCACGAACTCACGAACTTAGCCACTCACTCACATGCTCATTCTCACTTACTCACTGACTCACTTACTCACTCACTCACGCATTCACTCACGCATTCACTCACGTACTCACTCGCTTCGCTCGTTCGTTTGCTCGTTCGTTTGCTCGTAAGTGTCATAGTTGTATTCTGAAACCTCGCCACTCGCAAACTCGCTAAGCTCGTCAGCAGTGACCTCTACATCAAAAACACTTTAAACAAACTTAATATGTGTACAAAGTCACTAGCATTGAATATGCTAAGCTAGAGGCTATCTGATCCAATTCTCTGTGCAACCTCACTTTGGCTGCGAAAAAGTGTACTCGCAGAACTTTACCCTCTGTTGTTCTTCTCTAGATCGAAATTTTTCCAGGAGTGTCAACTTCTTGAGGAGTTGATTAGTCAGTGTGTTCATTTGGAATGAGGCGTTTGTATTATCATTTCTGAACATCCAGCCTGTCGTTGCTTCGCAACAGCAATATTAAAAGTCGGATCCAGTTACGTGAAGAAGCAATCTTGATGGTTTTGAGATACGACCCTAGAACTGTATTGTGTGTTTCAGAACAAGTTATATGAGCCATCGTGCTTAGAGAATCCAGATGAAGGAATCAGTGACATGTGTTGCTATTCTGAATTGTCCAGTCGGATCCAGTTATACGAGGGATCCAGTTATATTTAACATTATACGAGGGATCCAGTCATCTTTAACATTAAACGACGTATCCAATTATCTTTAACATTAAAAGTCGCTTCGCTCCTGTACTGCTTCGCAGCAGTCACTTTGCAGTTAATGTATAACTCCAATGTGGGCAAAGTTGCCTACTACTCAACATAATCATGTGCAGATTTTGAAATTTCAAAATGGTTGCGTGGTCTAGTCGGTTATGGCATCTGCTTAACACGCAGAACGTCCCCAGTTCGATCCTGGGCGGAATCATTTTTATCAATCAGAATGTATGTGTGAGGAGAACTTGAACGTATTCATTCATTTGGTTGCCTGTGATTTTGATTTAATCATAGGGACATTCGCAGCCAAAAAATGAGTGCGTAAGGACTGTAATGATTTAATCGTTAGACCCTTTAGTCATCACGAACGAACGAATAGTGCAGCGAAGCAGTACTATGAGTGCTTGATACTTACTTACTTGCGAAAGAACTGACACACTGACACACTGATGCACTCACTCACTCACTCACATACTCACTCACTCGCTTCGCTCGTTCGTTCGTTGTTCGCTCGTTCGTTCGTTGTTCGCTCGTTCGTTCGTTGTTCGCACTTCCCCACCAAACATTGCTGAATCGCAATAAAAAATCAACATGAACGAAGAACTCATTTCAAGTGCAGTAACGTTCTTGAAAGATCCCAATACTGTGGGTTCTCCTCTTGCCAAGAGAATTGAATTTCTCGAATCCAAAGGTCTTACTCAAGAAGAAGTACAAGAAGCTTTGAAACGTGCCAATGGTACCGAAACAGTTTCTCGTACATCCTCGGCAACTCAATTACAAGCACTCAATCATACACCAGCATCCCCACCAATTGATTACTACAATATGACACCTAACTTACCAGAAAGATCATGGAAAGATTACTTTATCATGGCAACAGCAACAGCAGGAGTCACTTATGGATTATATCACGTTGTTACCAAATATTTAATCCCTAGCATACTCCCTCCAACTCAAAGTGCCATCGATCAAGACAAAGAAAAAATCGACGAGGAATTCATCAAGTTCGACAAAGTATTGGAACAATTGGCTACCGACCAACAAGAGATCAAAACCCTGAACGAAGCCAAGCTCACAGAAATAGATACCGTGATTGAGAACGTGAATGACTTTCTCTCCAAATACAACAAAGATAAGCTTAAGTTCGATGATGACTTGCGCTTGATGAAATTGGAAATCGATAACTTGAGCAATACAATTGTGAAGAATTTGGGCCAAGTTAAGGAGAATATGACTGATGAGTTGTCAGAGATTTCAGAAGAATTACAATCTTTAAAACTGTTGGTTAAGGCCAGGGGTGTTTCTAGTGGTGCCCCGGGTGCCTCAGAAAGAAAGCTTGCTCCTGTATCTCTGATTCCATCTGCTAGTGAAATTTTACGCAAGGCTAGAGAGGCTAGAGAGGCTAAGGAGGCCAAAGAGGCCAAAGAGGTCAATGAAGCTAAAGAAGCCAAAGAAGCCAAAGAAGCTAAAGAAGCAAAAGAAGCAAAAGAAGCTAAGAATAGTTCGGATGAAAAGCTTGTTAAAGATACAAAGGAATCCACTAAAGATGCTACTGTGAAGAGTGAAAAGCAAACTAATAAGCCCGGTATTCCAGAATGGCAGTTACAAAACAATAAGCCAGCCGAGGAAAAAGCTTTGTCCGGTGTACCTGAATGGCAATTGCAAAACCAAACCGAGACAAAGGCTTCGGGTGTACCTGAATGGCAGTTACAAAACCAAACCGAGGTGAAGCCATCGGGGGTGCCGGATGGAATTGCTCAAAGTTTGAAGGATGAGGATGAAAAGGTGAAGAAGACTCTTGAAAAAGTTGGTGTACCGGCCTGGAAATTGAATGGAAACAAGTGATGTAAATATGACAAAGATGTAGCGAATAGTGGATGTTAGTAATGACAAAGATTTAGCGAATTGTGGATGTTAGTTAATGACTGAAGTGTAAGGAAGATGATTAGGAAATTAAGTTAGAGTAACTAATGAGAAGTAGTGCAGCAGAATGCTGAGAAGTAGTGCACCATAATGAGTACTATTCAGAGTATCACTTTACAGAAGTATTCAGAATGCTACTTCACAGTACTTTTCGGAATGCTACTTCACAGTACTCTTTAGAATGCTACTTCACAGCAATATGAGATTACTGGAGGTAACCTCTAATTTGCTACAAACTGTAGATTAATGTGCTAGATTTCTAAAGCCTGAATGTTCAATTTTTGATGGGTAAATGTGTCACTTTTACTGAAATAGCTATACTTTTCATGTTTCATTATTGCGGTACGGGTCTTGAGGTTCGGTGTTGAATTTGGCTCAAGGAATTCGCTACTCACTCACAAACGGGCGAACTGCGCGCTTGCATGCACTCACTCATTCACTCACTCACTCACTCACTCATTCACTCACTCACTCACGCACTCGCTTCGCTCGTTCGTTCGCTCGCTCGTTCGTTCGCTCGTTCGTTCGTTCGTCCGTTCGCTTGTTCGTTCGCTCGTTCGTTCGATCGTTGCATACCGATTTGTTGAATGTAAATGACAACCTTTGGAAGATTACAAGAAGAGATGCAAAGTGATAAAGTGTATATGAGAGCACACAGTAGGTTGTGCAATCATTGTGCAAGACATGGGTAAGCCACGAGGTAAACAAGTGAACTTTGATTGTATACTATTGTTATAGCTTGTTATCTTTTATTGCTTTATAAATGGTTGTTTAATCTTAATTGTTTGGATGTTTTAATATGTTTCAGAATAACCAATCGTACACAAATCGTACACAAATCGTATGCATGAATCGTATACGTAAAGTCTAATGGATTTGCATCACAAACCAGATTAATATACTGTTCTAGTTTGTATGAATATCTAATGTATGTTTATCTCATACAAATCGTATTATCTCATTCAAATCGTACTATCCCATACAAATCGTACCATCTCATACAGATCGCTTATCTCATACAAATCATACTTTACATACTCTCAATCATCCATCAAATTATCCATCAAATCATCAAACTATACATGTAAAGGTATCCCTTGACAACTCCTAGCAACCCCTCATTCAAATCACATACTCGCCAACACTACCCCATAAATCATCAGTTTTGTAAATCACTCGCTCGCCCTTTGGTTGGTCGTTCCGCGATGCAACCAAAAACTCGACAAAAAAACAAAATCTACTGCATTATGAAGACAGAGGAGTACCCCATAAGGGAGTTGGAGGTTGTAGCTTTCAGCTCACAACTTGCTGCGGTGGAGACAGCCATGGCCAGTTCGAAAAACCAGTATAGATACAACGGTAAGGGTTATCAGGGCAACTCCACTCCCCCAAACAAATCCAAGTATGCCTTTGCCACGGTTGCAGCAGCAGCAGCAGTACAGCAACAAAGCTATTACCTTCATACGCTGCAGAATGTTCAAGGGTATCCAAATGCATCCACCCAAGCGGGTTATCAGCCAAATGGATCTTCCCTGCTGGGATATCAAACAAATGGCCAATACAACAACACAGTTAACTCAGTTAACACAGGACAGTCATTCAACAATACAGTCAACGGACAGTCATTTAACAACACAGTCAACGGACAATCTTTTAACGGACAATCTACATATCAAGGAAATGGGTTTCAGAATTTATATCAAACAGAGACATCCGGTTACCAAAGTGACGGATATCAAAATCATGGTCATGGTTATAATGGGCAAGGATATACCGGACAAGGATACACCGGACAATCAAATGGTCAAAATGGCCAAAACGGGCAACCTATTCAAAACGGGCAAACTATTCAAAACGGGCAACCTATTCAAAACGGGCAATCTATTCAAAATGGTCAAAATGGTTATAATGGTCAAAATGGTCAAAACGGTTACAATACTCAAAATGGTCAAAATGGTCATAATACTCAAAATAATAACCAAAATAATAACCAAACTTCACAAATTATTCAAAACGATAGTCAAAAAAATAGTCAAAACCAAACAACAAACTATCAAAATTACCAGCAATACCAACCCAAGAAGTTTGACGCACAGAGCCACCAACAAAGCCTTCGCCAACCCCAGGTGTCATATGGACCAATCAAGGGCCAATACCTGGACTATCTGGATTCGCTGGAATACCTGGACCCGTTCCTGATTTCATTAGGCAACACCAACACCACCAGCAACACCACCAACAACACCAACAACAACAATAGTAACAGCAATAGCAATAGCACCCCCACCCCAACTCCCCCACACTTTTCGCAGCTCGATAGCCTTAGTTTCCAATCAGGACTCACCCTCCCCAGTGGAACCATCGACTTGAAAAACTATTTGCAATTCAACAACAGCTCGCAATCACTCGCATCGCCAAAGATGCACGCGTTGGGGGGTGCTCAAGGAGCTTTGGGCGTACAAACCTCAGGAAACCTCACCCAGAGCAAAGCCCAGGGGACCCAAGCGTCGCTTCAACAGTTGCAAACAACGCCGCTCCATTCCAAGTTGTTCGACTACACCGATGCAAGCTTGATGAACTCGCCAATAATGTTGCCCCCAGGCAACTCTTCGCCAAACAGAAAAACCTCGGCCGCAACACCTACAAGCTCCATCTGGGGTAACCAGGCCACGTTAACCGCCATCAACCCAAGCCCCAACATGTTGTCTGGGTTTGGCAGCTCGAGTGTATGGTAGTTTTAGTTTGATTTTATGCATTTTGGGTAGCTAAGGTTTGTATTTATAGGTACTAATAAAGGGTAGACAAAAGTTGGGTGTAGTGTAACCATAATACCGACACGATATACCATGTTGGGCTATGTATTGTTCATTTGATTGTTTGTTGCTTGATGCAAATTACCCTTTTGGGATCAGCCAATGAAAAGGATCCAAATACCAACAATCACCGAATGGTGTATGCGAGCACACAACCGCCCTAGCAATCATCTAGGGTGGCGATCGAATCGTTTGGGTGCCTTAAAAAGAAACCCGATACGGGGATCGAACCCGTAACCTTTTGATGTCTTCATAAGAGTCAAATGCTCTACCGATTGAGCTAACCAGGTTATTACAAGAAAATTTGGGCAGTGGTTTAATCTGAGTTGATTGGTGTATTTGAATCCTCACCAAAAGCAACAGGCACATCAACAGGCCAAATTGATTCAACAGCAATTGTTTGAAAAGTACCCTGCATTAACAACATTAGGCAATTGTGACGAGCTGGCGTTGACGAGCTAGTGAAGCTAGTGAGTGACGGCAGTGGGTGACTGAGTATGTGACTGAATATGTGACTGAGTATGTGACTGAGTATGTGACTGAATATATCACTGAATATGCCACTGAATATGTCACTGAATATGTCACTGAATATGTCACTACGATATTCATACTCAAAAATAATGGTACCCAGTAAATCATTCTTACACTTTCATACTTAACCACACCCATTAATATAGAATATATACACAAATCCCACTGCACAGATCACCTTGGCAGTCAACCTTTCCTGAAGATTGCCTCTTTAAGAATTCTAAGCCAAATCAAGCATTCGCCTTAAAGTAAAATGAAATTCTGAAAACAAAATCAATACACAATTTCATCTCAAAGATTCCCGTAACAGGATTGGATCCCGTGGGTGGGGCCCATAAAGAGCTTGAAACGAAGTTATACAAATTGCACGTGAGAAGGAAGTATTCCTCGCAAACTGCGTAACCAGCAAAACCGCGTGTTGTCATCCTTGCAGAGCGCGCAAAGTGTAGCTGAAACAGTCATATTCATAACCTCAACTTGTCCATTAGTTTGAGGATGGTTGGTTGATGTAGTTTTAAAACTCATCAGTAGTCAATGACCGTTTTAGCGGTCCAATTAATAAATTTAATGTCTATTACCGACTTAACAATGTCCGGAAGACCGAAAACATTAAAAGCACCATCAATTAACACAGCAGCAGTATCCCATGATGTAGCATCCTTAGTAGCAAAACAACGAATTTTGTTAAAGCACACACAACCACCAAAATAGCGTCTGTTGGGAGGCCTGTAATAAAATCCAGAGGTACCTCACTAGGCTCAATTTTACCCTCTGTCAACGTATAAAGGCTTTTCTTTTTTTGACACAGATCACAACGTCTAAGAACTACCGAGAGAGACTGTGTGTGTGTAAGAGTTCCGAAAATAAGAGAAAGCTATTTTGCAGCCAAGATACAATCTGCATCCATAGGCCTTAAGCTCCACTTTGGTATCTCCGAGTGGATTTTTGAGTGGAGTTACCTTAACAGCACCATAATGACCGAAGTCATGTACTGGACAACGACTTTCCCATTAAAGTACAACGTGGAATCTTCCAAGGTATAGGAGTGAAACTTCAACCTGTGCTCCTGTGGGATTTCCACTGAAATACCACCTTGCTCCTGTGGAATTTCCACTGAGGTATCACCTTTAAATCCTTTTAATAACCTTGCGAAGAAATGGACGCATAGTTTTTAACAACGTCTTCGAATTAAGTATCTTCAAAACCAAACTCGGTTGTCACGGCGGTGAGTGAGCGAACCAGTAACAACGGCAACAACGTCTCAATTTGTATATTGTGAACAGCAAACCGGGACAATACATCCGCCAGGATGTTTTCTTCACCCTTGATATATTTAATCTCAATGTCATATTGCATTGGGTGTTTAAGCCACCGAGAGATTCTATCTGACTCAGGACGAGTGTTTGTCTCCAATAGGTGACATAAACCCTGATCATAGTTAACAGATCCTTCGATACCTGTCAACAATTGTTCCAACGTAGTATGTAACACGGCTGGAGATTGTTTCATTCCGAAAGGCAACAGAGCGTATTGAAACAAAGCGAATAATGCAGTATATCTCCGAGATTCTTTTTCGAGTTTACTGCTCGTCATGTCCAAGATATTTATAGCCCAAGAACCGTAGTTACCATCACTCTATACCAAATGGCACGACAAAATGAAGAATCAAGCAAACCTTCAATCACTGTTTGTTGTATGAAAGATTAATCAGCGAATGAACTAGCGAACGAACGAGCAAACGAACGAGCAAACGGAATCACTCACTCACTCACTCACTCACTCACTCACTCACTCACTCACTCACTCACTCACTCACTCACTCACTCACTCACTCACTCACTCACTCACTCACTCACTCACTCACTCACTCACTCACTCACTCACTCGCTTCGCTCGCTTCGCTCGCTTCGCTCGCTTCGCTCGCTTCGCTCGTTCGCTCGTTCGCTCGTTCGCTCGTTCGCTCGTTTGCTCACTTTTTCCGCCTTTTATTCAACTTATTCGCCGCAGTCTTCATTCTCTTCCCCACAGCCAACTCCTTGCGAACCAGAATGTATTCCTGAGGAAAAAACTCCAGGAGCGTAGTTTGCACACCGTGCGTCTTCTTCTTGTTCATGCCACGAATCAAGGGAACCATCACCTCATCCACCTTGGCCTGTGTCCAGTTCACGTTGTACATGAGAAACGACCGGATCTCGTCCAAGCTGGGAACCCCCCATTGGAACTTGGTCTCATCTCGGTCCACTTCTGGCTGCTTGTACGCTGCCACAACAACTTTCTCCGGGAACGTGTCGGGCAAAAACAACTTGCCATTTTTGATTCTGGACACCAAACTTTTCCGTACTCCTACCGTGTTTGCGGTATCTTTGACTCCTTCAAGTGTACAACTTTTATCAAACCATTCTTTAAACTTACCCAACCCCCCAAACTCGGCCAAAATCTCCATTGCGAGAACAGGCCCGATCCCTTTGATCCCTTGCGTGTAGTCGCTTCCCAATAGGAGTGCCAACTCAATCATCTTGTCTTGGTTCAACCCCACCTTGGCCTCGATCTCGTTGCAGATGTAGCATTCCACAAATTGCTTCTGGTTGAACATATTTTTGTAGATCTTGTCCCCTCCGAAAAGAAAGCAATCACTGTCATCGGTGATGATCCCGTCCACCAACTCGAGCTTCATCAACTCCGCACACTGAGCCTCCGCCTCCATGGGTGCCGTCATGTACGGAATCCCAAACCGCCGGAGAAGCTCTTGCACGTCCCGGATCATGGTCTGTGTCACCTCCTCGGAGTCCCTCTTGGCCTTTTGAAGTTTTTCCTGAAGCATTTGCTCTTCGCCAATACTCGAATGGATCGAGTTGAGCGACGCCTCATGAGGTTCTTTCATTTTGCTGGTGAAAGTTTCATGTGCCTCTTGTTCAATCTGTAGTTGCTTGATTAGTTCAATCTCCTCCTCCTCTTCGTAGTTGTAGTCAAGTATTTGAGCCTGACGTTTGGGTTGAGCCTCTGGTATAGTCTCTGGTACAGTCTCTGGTACAGTCTCTGGTATAGTCTCCGGCACAGTCTCTGGTATAGTTTCCAGTACAGTCTCTGGTATAGTCTCCGGTACAGTCTCTGGTATTGTCTCTGGTGCAGTCTCCGGTTCATTTTCCGGTACACTCTCTGGTACACTCACTGGTTCACTTTCCGCTAAACTTCCCGGTTCACTCTCTGGTACACCCTCTGGAATCAATACCTTCTCACCAGAATCCTCTCGAGCAAGCTCTTCAAAAGTCTCTCCAACACCCAGCCCCTTCCCATTAACCTGCTCCCCCACAACCCTCTGGAAATCTTCTTTGGTAACCTCCTGTATCTCCAGCACATCCATGTCATCCTCCTCCGAGCCCAACCATGGCGTGGCGTGCTCATCCTCCAACATGTCTTTGGCCTCGGTCCATGAGATTAAGCCAGCCTCCTCGTCGTGTTTGTACCTGGTGTCGCGTGCCGAGAACAGGGGCATTTGCGTGGTGACGTCTTGGTTGAACCAGGATGGGAGTGGTTGATTTTTGGGTTTCTCGTTTGGTGCATGCTCACTTTTGTTATTATCATTATCGTCAGCGATATTATCAACATCACTATCAACATCACCATTAACATCACCATCAACATCACCATCTTTATCTTCAGTCATGTCGATAAACTTTTCGTTGTCATCATAATTTTCTTTCGTATCTTCAATGTATATTAATGTACCCCTTGACTCTTTACTCAAATCATCACCAACTACATCACCAACTGCATCACCAACTACATCACCAACATCACCACCGATTACTTTATCATTCAGACCTTGATTGCTAAAAAAGAATGAACTCCCGAGGTCAGGGTCCTGTTCAACCAATAGCGAATCCCCACGGTCCTCACTCTGGAAAAATAAAGAGTCCCCGAGCTCTTCCTGGTCTTGTAGTTTTTTGAGCTCAATCTTGGAGAGCTCCACGGCATTCTTGAGCTCGTTCTCGGGGTTGCTCTTTTCTTGTGGTTGTTGGTAGATGTCATAGATTGATTCAATCAATGCTTTGTTGAAATTTTTCTCCTCTTCGTTCTCTCCAATGTCCAATTCGACATCTTCAAAGTCTGATTCGTCTGAATTGCTGTCCACGTGTATGGGTGCGTTAGTGCCGAGTGGTTTTCGTGTACCGTTGGTTTGATTTGATGTCCGGGTGTTTGATGATGTACGGGTGTTTTGATTTGATGTATGGGTGTTTTCATTTGACGTATACATGTTATGTTGTGGATCAATTCCATACATTGATGATTGATGACCATACCATATTGAGCTTCGGATTCCTTCAGGATCACCCAGCCGTACAGAATAACCCAGCTGTACAGAATCACCAATATCCTTACCCTCACCCTGACCCTGGTAAACCTCACCATTCTCATCCAAAACAATCGGATTCACAGAATCACCACCCCCTAAACTCAATGTGTAACCATCGTTGTTCCGGGCCAAAACATACTCACGGTCCTTGTCTCCTGCTATTCGCCGGGTGGAATTCCCCAGGTCCCCATCCATGCCCGACACGTTCATCAACTTTTGAGTGAAAAAGTTACGACGCTGCACCTGCTGGATTTGAAACTTGGAAAAGTCCATGCTCTTGGGGAAGATCTCCTTCAAGTGTTCCTTACGGTAGCCCATTCTCAACCGTGACTTGAGACGCAAGTGCGAGAGAATCATGTACTGGGTGGCTATAGGGAGACTTTCAAACTCTTTGGAGCTGGGGTCTATGCTGTTGATGTCAATGCCATCCACCATGTCTAATTTGGCGATACTTTGGTCAAACTCGTCCTCGGGCATGATTCTGCCATCGTCCTTGTAGATTCTGTACTCATTGAATTTAGGGAGGTGGAATTCATCCTTCTTCACAAACACATTGGACTCCGTCTTTGGTTTCTCCAATTGCGGTTTGGAGGTTTGCTTTTGGATCTGAATTGCAAATAGTCTTTGTGCAACCTGTTTAACACTTTCGGAGTGGTCCTGTCGTCTCTGCTTACGTGAGTTGATGGTGTCCCGTTTGAGAACGGGGGCACCTCCGTCAAAGACGAAGACTGGGAGAATGCCGTAGTAGAGTAGTTTGCAGATTCGTTGGAAGAACCCCACAATGTGCGATTGTGGGAGGGCGTTGCCTTCGGTGTCCCGGACGGCCTTGAGGAACTGGTAGATCCAAATGGATGCATCAACGGCAAGTTTCTTTCGCGAGAGTGATTCGAGCCGTACTGGGTGTGCTGTAGGTCCGAGTATATCCCATAATGAGTTGACTCCCATTGTGAGGGAAAAGTGTAGGGTACGGCAATGATCTTTTGTCGGTAATTGTCGGTGAGTGTGAGGGTGAGTGTGAGGGTGAGTGTGAGTGTGAGGGAGAGTGTGAGGGAGAGTGTGAGGGTGAGTGTGAGTGTGAGGGTGAGTGTGAGGGTGAGGGAGAGGGTGAGTGTTAATTGTTCGGTAATTTCTCGGTAATTGCTCGCTATTGCTTGGTTATTGCTCGGTAATTGCTTGGTTATTGCTCGGTAATTGCTTGGTTATTGCTCGGTAATTGCTCGGTATTGCTTGGTTATTGCTCGCTGTCTGCTTGCCAATTGTTCGCTCTCTGCTCGCTGGCGCTCGCCAATTGTTCGCTCTCTGCTCGCACACCAACCATCCATCTTATGCTCTCTCTAAACAAACTAACCAAAAAAGCCGTGGGCCAACGGTTCCTGAGTCCCAACTTCAACAAACTCTACAATGAAATCAACAATATCCAAGCCATCCTGGATGCAGAATATGAAACTGTGCTTCTTCAAAACACCTCCGAATACCAGATGCAGTTGGTTGTTGGGCTCGCGCTACTGGAGCCGGATCATTTGGACAAGCTTTGGAGGACGTTAAGCAAAGTCGATACAAGTCATCAGATACGATACATCAACAAGATCACACTGGGGTTGCGTTTTGCAAGCAAGGATGTTTTAAAATCGTTTGTTAGTGGCTCATTCAGAGAATATGTGGGACAAGTGTTGGTGAGTGAGCATGAATCCATCATATATCAATTGGTGTTTTTGATATCCAATTATGTTAATATGAACAATCCTGAAGGTATCGAAGAGTTTGTAGCCAAGATCCTCAAGCTGTTGAAAAAGCGAAATCAGACTCAATTATCTACATACCTTTACTCAAAGGTTAGTCATATACTAAGCCATGATACTATTAATTTACTATCACTGGGTAAGATCATCTCACCAACTACAAAAAAGTCTTTGGAGCCTCCCTCGGTGCTGAATGCAGTGACTTTCAACACATGGGCTGTGAACAACTTGTCCAGTGATAAATTCATCCGATACACCAATATGAAAAAGTATTTTTGGTTGCATAAACAAATCAAGTGTGGTAAGATTGAAAATGATACATTCATCAAGACATACATCAGTTTGTTTCTCGGGGGTGAAACCAAGGTCCGGGGTAACTATCATGATGTGGTTACCAACTTGATCCAATCGGCCGTGATTGGTTACATGTACGCTATGGACCATTCCAAACCGTTTGTTGTTTTCAACTGGAGAATCTTCATTCAATCCCGCTTGCCTTTAATTATCACCAACTTGGGAGTCCCCGATGTTGAACAATCCATCTTGGGCTTAGTAAGCAACATCGACATTAACGACCAACTGTTACAAACAGGTCAATTCATCGCATTAACCAAAAAGCAACCAACAGCTCTTACTAAAATCTTACAAGATTTAGTCAAAGGACTCGTGATGAACAAAACAACATCAGCGTCCATTTGGAATAAACTCTTTCCCAACGTCACGCTCACCAAGGTACCCGAAGTCAACTTCAATGCAATGTTTAACGAAAAACTCCTCAAGCTGAATACCGAATTCACCTCGTTGGAGGAGTCGGGATTAATCGAGTTCACCAGTCTGTTGGTTGGTGCAATTGAGTTCTCAAGCAGTCACCAAGAAGAGGTGAGCCAGTTGGTAATGACCATGATAGACAACCTCATACGCCAAAAAGAGGAGGAGAAGCTCAATCGATTACTCTTATGCGTCTTGAACAATGTTCAGCTCATAAACGTGATGGCATTTTGCTTGACACCATTTGCATTGTTGGGGAAGTTGATTGACTACACAGATACCCAGGACCTTCAAATCGAAGAGGATGATGAAAATTTCCAAGACCTTTACTCATACTTTGGAGTGGGACTCCTTGGAGTGATGTTGATTCTGACAACGTTTGATATCGACTTGGCTCCTTTCAAGGTTAAAGGGTCGTTTGTGGTGAATTACATGCATAGCTTTTATTACAGACTAGTGGATAACCTCACCAATCAAATCGGTACAGGTGAAGACCAAATCATCATCAACTACAATATCCTTCTCAACGATTGGATCAATGCCTTGTTTGACGAAAACAATAGTGGGTTACCGGACGAGTTGATCCGACTGGTGAATGTGAAGCAAATCTTCAAATTAATACCCATCATCTACCAACAGTCCATCATTGCAACCAAGAGCGGAATCATCAACTTGGAGATCTTAAACAATGGCATGGATTACTTGTCCCAACTCTTTCTCATTCCATGCACTGTTAGCATTATCAATTGGGTAGTGGAGAAGATTGAAGTTACCAATGAAGTGATGTATGTACGGATATTGTATGAGATCATCAAGTCCAACGTTAGTGAAATCAAAGACATTGAGGATGATTTGTTAATGGAGGATTCGATTTCTCCTAAAACAGATTCGGCCTCACTTATTTTTAGAATAGTTCTTCAAATCACCGGTCCTCGCATACTCAATGCCCTCACCAAACTGGAAGGAAAATCGGCACGCAGTATCATCAAACTACTCCAATCGGCCATGGACACGACGTACATCCAGCCTCCAAACCCGGACAAGTTTGATATCAAGAATTTCTTCCTCAATGCTCAAACCAACGGAGATCACCTCGCGTACATCCATTCTCACCCGCGCGAGTTGATCTCGGTAATCATGGACCAAGTTGCGGCCAAAAACAACACCGAGGATGGTATATTTATAGTTGGGTTGGGATCGTTTTTGGCGGTATTGAACGGGGTGAACTCGGCCAGTGAACGGAATCGCTGGAGGATGATTCTCTCCACCGATCAAAGACATACAAAGCCACTGGAGGATGACGAGGCGAAAGAGAACAAGGAGAAGGAGGACTGGACACCCACTATGCGATTTGACCTGAGCATTGACCATCACTTTGCCAGTATTTTCAACGAGGATGGTCCAGAGAAGAAGGATATGATGATGCTCGAAAGCCAAAATATACGTTATGTTCTTTTTGGTGAGAGCTTTGAGAATGAGAAGCCAACGTCGGAAGCTTTAACGGAGAGGTATAAGGAGTATCATGGGGTGATGAATCCGTTGGCTGTATTGGGGGAGTTGGGGGGTAAGGCGAGAGTTTTGTGTGATGGGGTGATGAGGTATTTGTGAGCGAACGAACGACGAACGAACGACGAACAACGAGCGAAGCGAGTTCGTGAGTTCGTTCGTGAGATCGTGAGTGAGTGATTGAGTGATTTCATTTGCTCGTTGGTTCGTGGGATCGATCGCTCGTTGGTTCGTGGGATTGCTCGATCGTTCGCTCGTTCGTTCGTTCGTTCGCTCGTTCGGTCGCTTCGTTCGGTCGTTCGTTCGTTCGTTGGTTCGTGAAATCGATCGGTCGTTCGTTAGGTCGCTTCGTTCGGTCGCTCGTTTGTTCGTTCGTTCGCTCGGTTCGTTCGTTCGTTCGTTCGTTTGTTCGGTTCGTTCGCTCGTTCGCTCGTTCGCTCGTTCGCTGGTTCGCCCGTTCGTTCGCTCGTTCGTTCATTCGCTGATTGAACTTTCATACAAGCCAACAGTGATTAAAGGTTTGCTTGATTCCTCATTTTTTTCGCTGTTTGGCGTTTCATGAGAATCTAGTTCCGGTGACTTGTGAATCTGCTCCTTCACAATTACTCTTTTGTTGCTTCTAGAGGCAACCGGTATAGATATTCCCACTGGCTCATTCACACTGTCTTATTCACACTGGCTCATTCCACTGGCTCATTCCCACTGGCTCATTCCTACTGGCCCCTCCGCAGTGTTGAAAGAGCAAAGCCGTTACAGCAAACCATCAGCGAGAGCAAGGAGCTAGCGATTGTTAAGGATTGTTAATTTTTAATCCCCAAACCTATATTATCAGTCACCCAAAAATCGTTTGGTACCCACACCTTTATCATTGTTTGGTGTCAGGTTGACGTTTGGCGTCAGGTTGATTGTTTGGCGTCAGGTTGATCGTTTGGTCTCAGGTTGATCGTTTGGTCTCAGGTTGACGTTTGGTGTCAGGTTGATCGTTTGGTGTCATATTGAGCATTGTGTGTAAATTCAACAATTTAATGGTTTGTAATGTGAATGATTAATTCATTTCAGTAAGAATGATGAAGCGTGTCAATGATTGTTGTATTTTGATTTCTTAATAGGATTGGTTAGAATCCAGCGTAGCGAGATTTCAATTGAGTGTAGCGAGGTTTTAGACTGAATTTGAGTGAGTGAGTGAGTGAGTGAGTGAGTGTACGACTGTCAGTGACTACGACTGTCAGTTACTACGACTTTCTGACTACAACCTTAAACGATACTATATGAGAACGACTGAACGACACTACTACATTCAAAAAATACAAACTACATAGACTGTGAATATATTCAAAACACCATTTCTCATATAACAAGCACCACTCTCTCTTTTTATTGAAATCACTTTCCTCACCAAATCAACTCATCACTCGCTCAATCAAGCTATTCATTCGAGTGGGTGAGTGAGTGGGTGAGTGGGTGAGTGAGTGAGTACAAACGAGCGAAGCGGAGTGTTGCTTTACAAGGTTGCCTGCTTGAATTCAATAGAATAAAAGCGTAGCGATATGAGCGAGCTTGGCGATACGAACGAGCTTTGCGAGTGAGTGAGTGAAAAGTATATACAAGAGAGATGTGCAACAAATGTGAGCACAAAGTGAGCACCAATGTCACAACATTAACGAAGCACTATTAACTGTAAATTCCGGTTTCAAGGGAATCTAGGGCTTGCCTGATTTGGCTCATGGGGGTTCCTTACTTATAGTGGCAATTTGGTGATGGTGTTTCTGACTCTAGGAGCTAAGCGGATGGGGTAGGAGGCTATCTCGGATGTTATGATCTATGGAAACAAATTGATCTGGTGGAATTGACTGCAAAATGAGTGAGTACGTGAGTGAGTGAGTGAGTGAGTGAGTGCGTGAGTGCGTGAGTGAGTACGTGAGTGAGTGAAAACGAGCAATTGAGTTCGTGAGTGATTGAGTGAGTGAAAGCGAACAATTGAGTCCGTTCGTTCGTTCGCTCGCTCGTTCGCTCGTTCGTGAGTCCGAGATACCAACGCGACGTATGTCAACTACTGTAAGTCATATAACTTTCCATAAATCAGTGGTTTGCTGATTCCAAATTTGATAACTAGGCAGATCCATCAAGAATCAAGTTGGGACGATCCCAATGGATTTTGCTTCATCACTTTAATAAAAGCAATTAAGTTAAAGTTATCCAACCAGTCCAATATCAACAGATCAACACCCCCATCACCAACCCACACTCAATAAACAAATGCAATTTACGTACAAAAATATAACAAATTATAAAATATTATCCCCAAGACCATTGGCTATTGGGTAGGCTTTATATTCGGTACAGACAGTATTGTAACTATGGTATAAACGAGCGAACGAACGAACGAACAAACGAACAAACGAGCAAACGAACGAACGAACGAACGAACGAACGAGCAAAGCGAGTTTGAGTTTGAGAATTTTTGAGGGACAGTTTAGAGTGAGAGTCTGAGTGAGAGTCTGAGTGAGAGTCTGAGTGAGAGTCTGAGTTATAGTTGCGAATACTTTTGATTTGAGAACGAGAGAGCTACTCACTCGAGCTACTCACACACACACACACTCACTATATCACTCTCCCTCCTCACTCGTTCACTCCGCTTGTTCGCACCGCTCACTCGATAAAATGTGACTTTACAATAGAGACTCGCCAATTTGACAGTTCACCAATATGCCAATCCGCCAATTCAAACACTATCAGCTTACACAATAAACTAGAATCTCATGGCTATTCTTAGACTAATAGCTATTGGGTAGGCTTTATATTTGATACAGACAATATTGTTATTATCGTATAACTTTTCGCTCTTCGAATCCGATTGTTTGTAGTCTTTATAAGTGATGATTACCAAAATATGCATTTTTGAGCATTGCTTGATACATCCAATTGAATGGAGCCTTAGTTGACTATCAATCCAAGAGATCGCATGGATTCATTGATAGTATACATAGTGATGGTTATGGGTAACCTGGTTGGGTACCAAATGATGATTATTGTTGCGGTACGGGTCTTTAGAGGTTTGATGCATAAATTACCAAGTTTCAAGTGTATTGAAGTGTATGTCTTGAGTGAGTGCGTTCGTTCGTTCGTGCGTGAGTGAGTGAGATTTTGAGTGAGATTGTGAGTGCGTTCGTTTGTTCGTTCGTTCGTTCGTTCGTTCGTTCGTTCGTTCGTTCGCACATTCCCTGATCAGTATGTCCAAATAGTGTTCTGACGAGGTTGTCTTGACATGGTACTACTATCATTAATATCACAGATATTGATATGGAGGTAGATATCATAAATATCATAGAAATACTCACTCACTCACTCGCTTGGCTCGCTCGTTAGAGAAGAGAAATACTATGAAATCTTAATTGCAGTTTGACATAGTTGGCAGTAGCCAACGATGGAAAATATTGACAAAAAAGGCTACCAATAGGGGTTTACACTAGAGGTATGCAAGAGGTGTATATCAACGAACGAACGAACGAACGAACGAACGAACGAACGAACGAAGCGAGTGAGTGAGTTCGTGAGTGAGTGCATGAGTGAGTGCGCGCGTGAGTGCGTGTGTGAGTGCATGAGTTCGTTCGTTCGTTCGTTCGTTCGTTCGTGAGTGACGAGTGACGAGTGAGTATCACGTACTCATTCTACTGCTTCGCAGCACTATTCGTGACAATCAATTCAAAATGCATGAACTTATATAGCAACGACAGACTCGCTTCGCTCGAGCATCCTTACTGCTTCAATACAAGATAATGTTTGAAAAATTGAGCCATGAATAGGATTTGAAGCTTGATTACCAAGTCAGGCACAACCTTTAAAGTGGCGCTCACAAAGTTAGATACTCTATCCGAAAGTCATGCTCAAAAGTCACGCTCACTCAGGCATACAGTTACGCTCACTCAGGAATGCAAAGTCACGCTCACTCAGGCATACAGATACGATCACTCAGGCATACAGTCACACTCACTCAGGCATATAGTTACGCTGAAAGCGTGTTTAGAACAAACATGATATATACAGGATGATTTTATTAATATAAGCATTGTTCAATACGATGAATTGTTAAGTAATGAAACTGTGTGAGTGCTGAATTACGAGTAAACAATTTGGTGAGTGTAATATGAATAGGGTTTGTAATTGGGTTTGATCTGGTATCAATGTTACTAACGCTTACTCAGGAATGCGAACTCACACTCACTCAGGAATGTAAACTCACATTCACTCAGGAATGCAAAGTCACACTCACTCACTTATTCACTCAGGCATACAGTCACGCTCACTCAGGAATGCAAAGTCACGCTCACTCACTTATTCACTCAGGCATACAGTCACGCTCACTCACTCATTCACTCGCTTCGCTCGTGACGAGTAACGAGACAAACGCTGCAAGACTGAGTACAAGATGTTCTTAGAAATACATAAGCAAGAATAATATTGAAAGTTGTAGTCTAACAAAAGTTGATTAGAAGCAAGTTGCAGTGTTCAGTTTAGTCGAAGCAGTTTGCATAAGTTGCAGTGTTCAGTTTATTCGCAGCAGTTTTACAACTAGAAAGAGAAGACCAATAAGCAATTTAGCTTATGAGTGAGAGTGCGTGTGTGAGATACAAGGAGTGAGGGAGTGAGAGTGAGAGACTAGGAGTGAGTGAGAGTGCGTGAGTGAGAGACAAGGAGTGCGTGAGTGAGGGACAAGGAGTGAGTGTATGGAATTTGAGTGAATTGAGCACTGTGAGCACTGTGAGCACTGTGAGCACTGTGAGTGAGCCCTGTGAACTCTGTGAGCCCTGTAAACCCTGTGTGCCCTCTGAGCCCTCTGAGCTCTGTGAGCTCCGTTAGTGATCAATATGAAAACATATTTAAAACGTCCCATGATGAATGATTTTATCGTTCAATACTTGATCAGATTATATAACTCCATAGTATTGTCCTAATGTAATTACTATCGATACACTTGAAATTGACAAACATCACTATTGATACTCACAATGTTGATAAGCTATTCACCCAAACATACTCATATCCTTTCTCATTCCACCAAACTACCCACTCCAACCCCTGGATCATCCCCTGATTGCTCTATTATTGCGGTACGGGTCTTACAACTCGCTCAGTGATTACCAATCAATTGTAGATCTACAGCTGTGACATTGTGATTGTACGCAAGATGACAAAGCGACACACATGGGCATTTTGCGTATGCACGAGCGGTACTAAATAGATGAGGTGTTAGGTCAGGGTGTTGAATAGGTGTTTACTCGAAAGGATAAGGTTCAGGGTGTTCACCTAATAGGAGAAGTTTCAGGTGCTCACTTGAAGGTTCAGGGTGTTCACTTGAAGGTTCAGGTTGCTCACTTGAAGGTTCAGGTGCCTACTACCTTGTTACTCATGCATAATGCCTTCCATTTACACTAAACGTACAAACTAACAATACATAACAATACATTCGGATATCTTCCGCGGTTTACTTTGCTCATGTGTTATTGGACCAAATGTCACCCATTTCTTATCGCCAATCAGATAAACCTTAAAATTGAAGCCATGAAATAGGCGCCGTCATTATTGTCACCGAGCAGAATGAGCAATAGTGTCACCCATCAGCATCAATGTCACCTTCACTGTCACCTCCACCATCAGCATCAGTGTCACCTTCAGTGTCACCTTCACTGTCACCTTCACCTCCACTGTCACATCCTCCCCCTTTACTTCCCCCCATTACACGTTTGGAGCACTCGCAGTGAATTTCGCACAAGATACGAGATCATGACCCTCATTTGTCGGGACTCCGAGGTACTCGCAGCCAAAACTAAGCTTGGTCATCGATGCAAGCTTGTCACGCCGTTATTGCGAGCAAGCTTTGATGTTGCTATTTGAGTGATTATGTGGTAGGTGTTTTGTGACATGTGTTTTGTGTGCCATGTCCTATGTGCCATGTCTGTGTACTATGTGCCATGTCTGTGTACTATGTGCCATGTCTTGTATAACTCGTACAGAGAATGATTTAACCCATATAACAGACTGATGTTTGTACCTCGGATATAACAAATTTGTACTCTTCATTTACTCCATCTACATATGTAACCACCTTCCATGTAATCACTTCAATCAACCTTGCCTTCAGCTCAACTAGCTCTACACTCTTGAACTACCCCCACTTTTGTGTGACCATGTTTAATCCACGTTGCAGATCGAAGCTTTCTGTACTTTTCTTTTAATTTCTTTTTTGCTGCAGTAATTTTCTTTTTTCCTTCACCTTATTCAACTAATAAATTCTTTCTCTCACCCTTTAATTTTTTTTTCTTTTCTTTTTTTCCTTTTTTTTCCTTTTTCTGCTCACTTTGTCACTTAAGCTTCACTGGCAATTAAACATTTTGCCTTCCCAATGATCGAATCCCCTGAAGAAGCTTCCCTGCGTATCAAAGAGTCCAAGGAAGAAGCACCTCCTCGTAAGAGAAACAGAATCACCTTGGTTTGCAATATATGCAAGTCGCGAAAGGTCAAGTGTGACAGGGGAAGCCCTTGCAACTCATGTATCAAGCATAACACTACCCATTTGTGTTCCTACAAAGAGGAGTCTCTATCCAAGAAGGATGACCCTCTGAATTACAAGGTTTACCAAATACCTTCTGTTGGTATCAACTATAAAGAGGGGTATGTGATACCGCATCAACATTATTCAAATTCACCTCCTGTGCCTATAACTCATCAACGAATGAGTCAGGTGCAACAGGTGCAACCACCACCACCACCACCACCACCAATCATTCAAGGACAACTTCCTGGACAAATTCCAGGGCATATTCCCATTCATGTAAACTCGATCCAAGCACATCAAAGACAAAATCAATATCAATATCATCCATATGGGGCTTACCCTGCTCCCCAAGGAATTCCTTCAGTACCACAAGGTGTTCCTGTGTCCACGAATGTGCAGTCCGCTCAATCCGTACCGACTGTGCAATCCATACCAACTGTACAATCCATGCCGACTGTGCAATCCGTACAATCCGTGCCAACGCAATCCATGCCAACGCAATCCATGCCAACGCAATCCATGCCAACGCAATCCATACCAACGCAATCCATACCAACTGTACAATCCATACCAACAGTCATTCCCACTGCATTACCAAACTCCCAAGGAAACATATATCACCCATCACCTCCCAACCAAATAACTCCCCATAGCCAATCATGTACTAGTGAAGCATCATCAGATCAACTCTCCCCCAATCAAACATCCCCACTTCAGATAACCACTCCCCACACACATCAATACGGACTGGAGGGTAAATTCTCATTTATAACGCCCTACGCCAACTCGCAACCTCGATACTCCAATTATCACCCAGCAGAGTACAACAGGCGAATGCCAGCCCAGGAGCATACTCCGCCGGAGCTGGTGCGAAAACTCAGTACATCAGAACTATCCAAGAACTCTCTGGAAGAAACTCGCAAGACACCAAAGTCCAACCTCAGCTCGCCCTCGGTGCACTACCGAATGAACTCGTCTCCGGAAACCTCGGATAAGCAAAGCCCCGACTCCATTGGTGAGGCAGACTCAGCAGCCACCCTACCACCTTTCAGCCTGCTTCATTATGCACGCAAGCCCACCAACATAGAAGAACCCATTGAGAATTCTAAACGGTATATCCCAGACCGTTCCTACGACGTGTTCAACCGACTCGACGAAGTGAGCGTGCGACGCTCCAAACTCCCCCAAATCACAGGGGTGCCGGAAATCGCTCACTACATCGCCCCGAGACCAAAACGAGTGGATACCAAACAGTCGGTAAGAGAGCTTCTCGATAACTTTTACACATACAGGGACGTGATTGGTATCAACCCCATCACCACCTACAACGAAATGAGTGACATCTTCTCCAACTACCCCCTGATCAAGGAGTCCGGCGACGAGTCCATCGACGCCAGGTTGAACTGTAACGACGGACGGCTCTCGCTGTTTGCCATGATGAAGACCGACGTGGGGCTCTCTGACTTGTGGTCGTTTGTAAAGTTGAAACACTTGGAACAGAAGAAACTCATTGCAGACAGTCTGAACGCCACCCCGCAGCTCCACGAATCCAACCACGACGATGACGACAGTGATGAGTTGTTTTCCGACGTATCGCAAGAAGTATCAAAGGTTCTACCAAGAAGCTGGTTCTTGCATTTGACGAGATTCTTCAAGATTCTCTACCCATACTTTCCATTTTTGAACGAGGACTTTTATTCCAAGATCCAAGGCATGATGAGTGACGGCTTGGTTACCAAAATCAACTTGAAAAAGAAGGAGGACTATGCTAACGTGGCCATCTTGCTTGTTTTAATCAACCTCAGTTATATATTGGTTCAAGACAAGAATGCTGATGTTAACAGGTATTATCAAAGTTTTGACTCCAAGTGTCATAGCTTGGAGTCTAACTTGAATAAGTTTAAGCTTGGAGTTGAGGAAATTATGGAGTTCCAGAAGCTTTTGGAACCCGTGGACCCTAAGTCCATCTCCTTGGCTGAAAGTATCATTGCTAGGTTACAACTCGGGTCAGGTAATATGAACCTAACTATGGTACAATCATTATTATTCATCAGAATATATCATTTCCACTCACCTTATGGCCATGATGACCCTACCGAATCGGCCGAATTCAACAAGCTAGACAAACAATTATTTGAAGCCGCAACCCAAATCGGACTCCACAAATGCTCACCCAACGACGAGTTGCAAACCCGGATTTGGACATACCTCAAGCAACTCGATCTACACTTGCTTATTTACAACGGTAAATGTAACCTCGAGCTTAAACCCGACCAATGGCAAATCAACTCGCCACCTTCCATTTATAATGACATGGCACATATTTCAACCCTTATTCTCGAATCGTCACCTAAAGTAAACCTTCAAACTTTAGCTCTCAAACTCGACCAATTCGAAATCAACCTCAACCATCAAATCGGCCCGGACTTGCGTACGGTATTGAATAACGCCTCCACCCACGCACTCCTTGAATTCATCAACACACGGATCTTCTTGGCCAACATGTACTTTCACATGTTTATGCATCACGAAAATACCAACGACCCCAGCTTAATCTATTTTTACTTGAAAAAACTATTCAAGCTCTTGGTTGAGGATATCACTCCCTACTACCAAAGCATCTCTAATTACAAGTCGATATTGCATGTGTATGTGATTAGTTTACTCAAACGCTTCAACTACTACTTGTTTGGTATCTTAACCAGATTGATATACACCATCCAAATATTCATCAGAGGAGATAACGACTTGAGTGCACATAAACGGAATATGGAATCGGATATGGATTATAAGAAATACTTTAGTTCAATGACCAAATTCTCCCTACTGATCACCAAACTCATCAAAGTGAATATGGCCTATTTGGTTGAATTCGGTGATCAATACGCATACGCTCGAACCGCTGTGACTTTCCAAGCATTCTTATTGAATAGTGTATTTTGTGACGATTTTTATAGCGCAGCTGCATTCTATATGTTTTGCAAGAGCTATACCGGTGAAATTCAATGTCACATCACAAATAAAGAAGCTTACGACTTGAGTCGTTTGGAAAGATTAAGTGATTTTAAGATCCCACGTGATAAGCTTCATGACTTGAACTTTATAATTGATAGTACATTGGCTAAAATCCCAACCAGCCTTCTTTTCACACCGAATTTGCCAGTCAAATTCGCCAATATATTTAACTTGGAGGTTGAAAAGAATGTACATAGTACTAATAAGAATTTTCAATTGGCTTATACCCGAGGAATGATGGCTAAGCCATCGCATAATTATGAGAATTCATGGGCTAATCCGTTTGTGTTGAATCCGATTGACTCGGAGATATTCCCGATAGGGCTTCCGTCGTTTGATGAGAATATCGCGGGGATGTTTAGTCTAAACTCATAGTGCTGCGAAGCAGGACTATGAGTTGCTCAGGATTATAAGTTCTGCGAAGCAGAACTATGAATTTCGAAGCAGGACTATAAGTTCTGCGAAGCAGGACTATAAGTTCTGCGAAGCAGGACTATAAGTTCTGCGAAGCAGAAGTATGAGTTGCGAAGCAGAAGTATGAGTTGCGAAGCAGGTCTATGAATTGCGAAGCAGGACTATGAGTTTCAAAACATGACTATAAGTTCTGCTTCGCAGAACTATGAGTTTCAAAACATGACTATAAGTTCTGCTTCGCAGAACTATGAGTTTCGAAGCAGGACTATAAGTTCTGCGAAGCAGAAGTATGAGTTGCGAAGCAGAAGTATGAGTTGCGAAGCAGGTCTATGAATTGCGAAGCAGGACTATAATTTCTGCTTCGCAGAACTATGAATTTCGAAGCAGGTCTATGAGTTTCGAAGCAGGACTATAAGTTCTGCTTCGCAGAACTATGAATTTCGAAGCAGGACTACAAGTTCTGCTTCGCAGAACTACTGAAATCCCTGCCTGGTTATTCAGTACCATGCACTAAAAAATTTGCCACCACTCTAGGACATTATACACGCAATAATCAACTAAAAAATTGAGCTGCCGAGCAGCGTGCACGATAACGTGCTGTACGATCCATAATAATATAATCACATGACGTTTAAATATCACGTAGGAGTTTTAACGATTTTATATAGACATCTTTTGTTATACATTTTCTGTTTCATTTCCCTGATTGATTTGAGTGAGTGAGTGAGTGAGTGAGTGAGTGAGTGAGTGAGTGAGTGAGTGAGTGAGTGAGTGAGTGCCAGTCCGTGCGAGTACGTGCACATAATCACTAGAATACTCACTATTCAGAATACACTATACAGAATACCCTATTCCGAATACACCATCCAGACTACTCTTAGATACTACTCATTAGCTTCACACAATGACAAACGAGTTTGTGAGTTTGTGAGTAGCGATTTCAACAAGAACAAACGAGTTCGTGAGTTCGTTCGTGAGTTCGTTCGTGAGTTCGCTCGTGCGAGTGCGATTCTAAAAACAGTTTATATGTAGATTCATGAGGGCTAATGATTGCGTAACTTTATTGGCAATGACTGGTTATAAATGGTGAAAATCGGTCATAGTGTCATATTCAGGCTGTCAAGATCTCACGAAGTCACTCTAACTCTCATTCACTCACTCACGTACTCACGAATAATCAGATCCATTAGTTTCGAGGAAAAGAGAATCTTAGGTGTTTAACCATTTGAGAATTCGGAGAGTTTTGAACCGGATCCACGAGTAAATTATCCAAAGTTTGAGCCCGCTTTGGGAGACGATTTGGTTGCAGTAAGATATTGTGTAGATGTGGAGTTCCTTATGCCTTATTATTGGAAGGTATATAGGAGGAGTGAAGTCTTGTTATTGGAAGGTATATAGGAGGAGTGAAGCCTTACATCCATTTGTAGTATTCTGGGAAGGATTGCAAGAACCATCCAAGAGATCGGGGAATCAATATATGATTTGCCAAGATTGGTTAGAGTTTCGAAGAATTTTGCAGTCGTTTTGGTATGTCACCAATGAAATTAAACTTGAAATCGCATTCAATAGGTTTGAAATAGAAAGGTTCGTTTGAGGAGCACGTTAAAGAAATTGAATATTTGGTATATTTAATTGCAAAAAGTACTTTAGAATGAGATTAAGAACATAAGGTGAACAGGGTGCGGAAAGAGTGAGGAAACAGAGTGAGGAAACAGAGTGAGGAAACAGAGTGAGGAAACAGAGTGAGGAAACAGAGTGAGGTCGTAGTAAATGCAAACGTCTTTCAATGACTGCATTTTCGGCATTTATTATACCTAACATTTTAATATCAAGTTGATATAAGCCAGTTTGTATTAAGAGTGCGTGAGTGCGTGAGTGAGTAGCGAAATCTTTATATATGAATGAGCGAGTGAGTGAGTAGTGAAATCAAAGAATGAGCGAGTGAGTGAGTATAGAAATCAAAGAATGAGTGAGTGAGTAGTGAAATCAAAGAATGAGCAAGTTATTGAGTGAGTAGCGAATTCTTTTAGCATAAACACTTTTTATCAACTCAATACTCATCGTTACGATTGAGTTGCACTCTTGATTGAGACTAATTTGATTTCTGGAAACTCACGAACGAGCGAACGAGCGAACGAGCGGCTCGCACTTATGAGCTCTCACTCACTCACTCTCACTCACTCTCACTCACTCTCACTCACTCTCACTCACTCTCACTCACTCTCACTCACTCTCACTCACTCTCACTCACTCTCACTCACTCTCACTCACTCTCACTCACTCTCACTCACTCTCACTCACTCTCACTCACTCTCACTCACTCACTCTCACTAACTCTTACTCACTCACTCTCACTCACTCACTCTCACTCACTCACTCGCTTCGCTCGTTCGCTCGCTCGTTCGTTCGTAGAATGACATTTTGTTTATTGCCTCTGGCTTTTCGCAACCTCATTGGTATTCAGCCGCTTTGATTTTGAGACAAGCTGTTTATTATAGCAAATTTCATGACTTAGCAAAAGTTTATGAGTAATTGAGTAGTGAATTGTGAGTGCCTAAGATTTGAAATGATTTGATATTGATTTGTATTCTTTTGTATAGATTTGTATAAATTATACATTATAGATTAGACATTTATATAGATTATTTCATTAGATTATACATTATATACTCAATCTCTAGACTATTTTCTAGTTTTCTGAAATGTTCATATGCTTTATTCACTGAGTGTTTGTCACATTTGTTGACTGGGCGTTTGTCACATTTGTTCACTTAGGGTTGCTTTCCTTGTGAACATTACTCGATATCTCTTCATAATTGAGTAGTGTAGTGGGAGACAAACGCGAAATGGGCTGCAAATTTTATGGGTAGGCCTGGGTCAAAATAGTGAGGATAGGAGTGCATTTCATACTCAAGGTGGCACTTTTGCAGCCAGACCCACAATAATAGTTATAGGGAAACAAATCTTCAGACTTTTTACAAATGATATAATCTCAAACTGGCATTGAAAGCTGTAATGGATGTTTGCAAAGGAAATCACGACATGATGACGTTTGTTGAATGAGTAATGAAGATTTGAAAGAGAGCAAAATGAGGGGAACGAGCGAACGAACGAACGAACGAACGAACGAACGAACGAGCGAAGCGAGTGAGTGTGTGAGTGAGTGTGTGAGTGAGTGTGTGAATGAGTGTGTGAGTGAGTAGCGAATTTTGAGTGAGTGCATGAGTGAGGGCATGAGCGAGTGCATGTGTGAGTGCGTGAGTGAGTGCATGTGTGACTGCGTGAGTGAGCAAACTCGCTTCGTTCGTTTGTAAGCGTGTGACTGAGCGTACTTTCGTTTGCTCACCAAATTGGGTAATTTTGTACAAATGCCTCAAGAAGCAAGCACTTTACGAGCGAAGTAAGCACTTTCCCTGAATTTATGTAAACTTGGATATCTTTTCGCAGCCTTCAGAGGGTTGCCCTCTTTGAAGGCGGCCCCCATTATTCTCTTTTCGCTCCAAGGTATTAATGAGTATGAGTTATATGAGTGTGAGTTTGTAAAAAACCTCAGCTACGGCTCACCTAATTGCTCAAAGCTTAATATTACTGTAATCCGGGTCAATCATCAAGTAGAGAAAGAATAGCGTTTACCAAGTCTGCAAAACTCAATCACTGAGTTCGTGAGTGAGTGAGTGAGTGAGTAGCGAAAATGAGGTTTGAGTGCGAGTTGGTTCGCTTGTGCCCTCGTTCGCCCGCCTGGTAGAGCCAAACCCACTTGCCTAGAACGGGGGATTAGCGTTCATTAAGTTTCTTGCAAGCCTAAGTTAGGTAATCAACCCATCCAAACAACCTTGAATCCCAGCTTTCAACCCCTTTTTCAACTTTTCCACGCCTTTGCTCGTTCGTTCGTTTGTTCGTTCGTTCGTTTGTTCGTTCGTTCATTTGTTCGTTCGTTCGTTCGTTATCTCGATAACCTGTAGTGAATTTTTTGGTGAATTTCGGTCAAATAGGCATGTCAGGTACTATTCATATACTTTATATACTACTCATATACTTTATATACTACTCATATACTATTCATAGTACTGCTTCGCAGCACTAAGGATCACTAGGATTGATATAATTTAGTTCCCGAATCGTGGGCAATGGATTCTAGCTCTTACAAACCTAACTTCAGATTAGTGATTCATAAAATCGTATGAAATCATAGAGACTTGCACACAAAGTATTTATACTCATTAGATTCACTCCTTTGCTCCTATGTCTCACAATTCAGACCTGTCTATTGAACCAATACGCTGCTCTAAAAAGACGAATTTACAATACACCTAGCAATCCACTGTCCAGTCATTGTGTGCACTAAAAACGAACAAACGTGCCTCTTGCTTTGCCACTCTTGTCACGCTAGTCATGCTAGTCATGCTTGTTATCAATCACGTATCAACATTATAACACTGCAAAGAGGATTCACTATTGTTGTTGGAGAAGGAAGATATGAAATTGTGTGAGGTGGTGAGTGAGTGAGTGAGTGTGAATGAGTGAGTGCGAGTGTGAGTGAGTGAGTGTGAATGAGTGAGTGAGCGAATAACTGACGGACTGACGGACTGATTGTCTGACTAACTGACTGACTGACTAACGGATTGGCGGACTGAAATACCTATCACAACACCAGAATCATCATACAATCTCACTTACTAATCTTTACCATTTTCTTGCTCACGAACGAACGAACGAACGAACGAACGAGCGAACGAACGCACTCACGCACTCACGCACTCTCAAACTCACTCACATTCGCGCACTCACTCACTCACTCACGCTCACTCTCACTCTCACTCTCACTCTCACTCTCACTCTCTCACTCACTCTCTCACTCTCACTCTCTCACTCTCTCACGAACTTCCGGGTTCGTTATTGAGGTACGGGTCATTAGAGGTTAGTTCCATTTACAGTTAATGTATTGATATTGTTGGCACTTGGTTGCATATGTATGTGATGTTGCGATATTAAAGTCACAGATGGCTCACGTACACTGCTCCTACACTTCACTCCTACACTTCACTCCTATTCTACTTTAAATTGTCTATATTCCTTAATCATTAATTGTGAGGAGCGGAGAAATCGTTTATACTCAATACATTTAATCATTACTGATGCCAGCTTCATATCTGGTGGAAGCTTCAAAAAGCAATCTCGCTAATCAAGACTATGCAAGGAAGCAGGCACGCCAGTAGCATTGTGCCTGTGCGTTGGAAACGTAATTTGGTGCGCATGCAGGAAGCACGAAAACGTCTGGAAGCATCAAACCGTCTGGAAGCATCAAACCGTCTGGAAGCATCAAACCGTCTGGAAGCATCAAACCGTCTCGATTAAGCAAGGATGCTAATTGGTAATTATTGTTAGGGTGATGATTGTTAGGGTAGGGGATGTTATGCGTCAAATATGACCAACCAAAAAAACATCACTGGCAAACAGTTCCGCTCAAAAAAATGCACCAGCCGGGAATCGAACCCGGGGCCTAACAATGGGAACGTCAGATTTTACCACTAAACTACTAGTGCTTTTGAGAGAAAATTAAAATACTTTATATACACCCCCACCCTATCGCAAGACATCACCTTCTATGGATATACACGTTTGGTGACATTACAAGGTATTGCTATGAAACACGTCTCCTGTAATGAATTCCCCATTCTCATCCTCATGTCATTTCCAAATCCAACATACTTTAGCGTGTATGACTCCCTCACCAATACCTGACTGAAAAGTCCGCGATAAAAAAGTTTTCAATGATCACTAAATACATCACCAGCGCCAAGGTCAAGTTCCACCCGTTCACCAGCGGGGGTAGGTCTGCGCGTGTGTTTCTCGCAAGGTTGCCACTGGGGGTTAAGATTGATTGTGAGGTGTTGACGGGTAAGTCCAAGGAGAAGCCTAGCATCGAGGTGACCTTTAAAGACAAGCATGTCATGAAGGCGGACCCAGAGGCAATGCATTTAACGGATTTGGCTGACTACTTTAACATGCATTCTAGAAAGTTGAGTATTCAGGATGCCATTAAAGAGTAGGGTATAGGGTGTACTTGTAAATATATGATTGATATGAGTGGTGTAGCATACGAGCGACGAGCGAACGAGCGAACGAGCGAACGAGCATACGAGTGTAACGAGTAGCGAGTAGCGAGTAGCGAGTAGCAAGTAGCAAGTAGCGAGTAGCGAGTAGCGAGAGAGTCAGCGTAACGTAACATCCACCATAGGTTATAAACTCACTCACTCACTCACTCATACTTGCTCCATCTCTCACTCGCACACTCACACTCACTCACACTTGGTGACTCCGCACTTCTAGAACTGAAAGCCAAATCGGTTGATTCCATTACAAGCAACTTTAAAGATATCGTTCCGGTCATAATCGTGTCGTCCAACTAGCTTTGCTGGAGAGTCCATACTATACTAAGCAATACTTTTAGACTGAAAATTTGAGTGACGACATGTGGCACCTACAGGACATGACAAAATGAAGAACATAATGACGAAGAACATAACAAACCATCACGAATCAACCTTGTCTATGTTTAAGAGGAAACCGAGATAACCAATGGGTGACCGATTTTTGATCCGACTGATATGTCTCACCTTTTTTGGACTGTCCAATGCGATTTCTCCTTCCATTATGGTGGTGGCGGTTAAAGCTCAACCTCTAGTGTATACTAAGATGACATAAGAAATATAGATATGAGTTCATAAAAGTACATTCAAATAACATGAAGAGTCATATGAATTACAAGTATTGACTCAGAGAATGTTCACATGTATTGAATCAGAGAATGTTCACGTGTATTGAATCAGAGAATGTTCACATGTATTGACTTCAAACCCATATCAAAGAAAAGTTCGCTACCCAAATTACCTACTCACTCGCTTCGCTCGTTCGCTACTCAAATTACTCACTCGCTTCGCTCGTTCGTATGCCTCCCCCGAATATACCTCTGAAACCAAGGTGCAACCGTCTGGTCAAAAATCTTTGCATCCTCAAAAGGACTCAACACCAACTTGGAATCTTCACAAGAATCACCACTGGTAAACTTCAATTTAAAAGCCTTGACATTGGGTGTGTCTGGGGTATTTTGCTCAATCAAGGCAAGCGAGTGCGACAACCAGTCCAGTAGCACTTGCTGGGTAATCAACATATCCTCCAAATAGATTGGGTTTTTTTGCGAATGAAGAATCAAGTCACTTTGTGTGTAGTGTTTGACAGCTTTAAGCTGGCAGTTCTGTGCACGGAACCCGACGATGCAATGGTTTGTTTCTATGAATGCGATTTGGGACGAAGCCTTTAAGAGCTTCACTTTGAGGGCCATGTCGCTTTTGGGGTTGGCTGCATGCGTCTTTAACTCAATGTAATTCTCCAAGCACGGTTCCCAATCAGGGGAGTCCGGGTTTGTCGGGCGCCCACAGTCGATTTCGGCAGTGTAATGGACTGGGATTCCATTAATATTTCTTTGAACCAAGGTGTAAAACTCGCTTTTGTCGTCGTTACCTGTCATCACTTGCTCGAACCGGAACCCACTATATTGGTACTTGTCTGCAAATGTATTGTCATGCGACTTGTACTCCCAGTCATAGTCTAAGAATATCAAGCCTTTCCAGTATATCACGTTAAACTGGACATTGTTTAAGGTTAGGGGGAGCTCCGATAGTATGGACAAGGTTCTTCGAAGACTCAACACTTTGAATTCGCTCAATTTAGTGCCTGATTCTAAGAGATGGTGAACTCCGCTGAGCATATCATCCAACTTGAAAATGTCCTTGGTTGACTTCATTTGGAATTTCCCGTAACCTAGGGAGAGGTCGGTCCCGAGGACGGGCGAGAAGGCACTAACTCGCTTCAGGCGTTGGTTGTTAGATTTCCGACGATACGGAGTTTTGGTTGGTTTCTTGGCTGGCTGGGCCTCCATATCGGTTCTTATGATTTTCAACCCCAGGGCGTCATTGAACAGGAGGGTATTGGTTTTGGTGAAGTAGAGTTGTTGTTTGGGAGGGGT